>JAEIGF010000626.1:0-47145 GCA_018903485.1 Drosophila littoralis | reverse complement strand
CACAAATACACACACATACACACACACACACACACTCACACACATACACACACACACACACACACACACACACACACACAAATACACACACACACACATACACACATTCACACATACACACACACCTCCCCTTTTAGAAGCATAACGTAATATAATGTAGTTTTTCAATTAACTTATATATATAATTTTGTATTGATAAACTTAATGGGGTCTAGATGAATGATGAGTGAGTTTATGTAGAGATATTTGTATACCCTTGCAGAGGGTATTAGAATTTTGTCGTGAAATGTGTAACGCATTGAAGGAGACATCTCCGACCCCATAAAGTATATATATTCTTGATCAGTATCAACAGCCGAGTCGATATAGCCATGTCCGTCTGTCTGTTTCTATGCGAATTAGTATCTCAGTTTTAAAGCTATCTTTAGAAACTTTGCAGGAGTCCCTCTTTCTGTTGCACGCAGCACATATGTGAAAACTAGCTGCATTGAACCATTATATCATATAGTTGCCATAGGAAAGATCGGTCGAAAAGAAGGATCTTGTATGAAAAACAATTTGTTTTTCAAGACATCTTGACCAAACTCGGCATTTGTGAGTTTTACTATGCTCTTCGTATATATGCAAAATACTATTAAGATCGCACCCCTATATTATATAGCTGCCATAGGAACGACCGGTCGAAAATTCATTTGTTGTATGAAAAAAACTTTGTTTTTCAAGACATATTGACCAAACTCGGCATTTGTGAGTTTTACTATGCTCTTCGTATATATGCAAAATACTATTAAGATCGGACCACTATTTTATATAGCTGCCATAGGAACGACCGGTCGAAAATTAATTTGTTGTATGAAAAAAACTTTGTTTTTCAAGACATCTTAACCAAACTTGGCATTTGTGAGTTTTAGTATGCTCTTCGTATATATGCAAAATACTATTAAGATCGGACCCCTATATTATATAGCTACCATAGGAACGATCTGGCGAAAATTAATTTGTTGTATGAAAAAAACTTTGTTTATCAAGATATCTTGACCAAACTTGGCATTTATTAGTTTTACTATGCTCCTCATATATATGGAAAATCCTATTAAGATCGGACCACTATATCATATAGCTGCCATAGGAACGATCGGTCGAAAAGTAGGATCTTGTATGAAAAACATTTTGTTTTTCAAGATATCTTGACCAAACTCGGCACTTGTGAGTTTTACTATGCTCTTCATATATATGCAAAATACTATTAAGATCGGAACACTATATGATATACCTGCCATAGGAACGACCGGTCGAAAATTAATTTGTTGTATGAAAAAAAGCTTTGTTTATGAAGATATCTTGACCAAACTTGGCATTTATTAGTTTTACTATGCTCCTCATATATATGGAAAATCCTATTAAGATCGGACCACTATATCATATAGCTGCCATAGGAACGATCGGTCAAAAATTAAGTTATTTGAAAAAATTATTTATTTATTAAGATATCTTGACCAAATTCGGCATTTATTAGTTTTACTATGCTCCTCTTATATATGCAAAATCCTACTAAGATCGGACCACTACATCATATAGCTATCATAGGAACGATCGCACGAAAATTAAGCTGTATGAAAAAAATATATTTGTCAAGATATCTTGACCAAACTCGGCATTTATTAGTTTTACTATGCCCCTCATAAATAAACTAAATCCTCTTATGATCGGACCACTATATCATATAGCTGCCATAGGAACGACCGGTCGAAAATTAATTTGTTGTATGAAAAAAGCTTTGTTTATCAAGAGATCTTGACCACACTTGGCATTTATTAGTTTTACTATGCTTCTCATATATATGGAAAATCCTATTAAGATCGGACCACTATATCATATATCGAAAATTAATTTGTACAAGCAAAAACTTTGTTTATCAAGATATCTTGATCAAACTCTGCATTAATTAGTTTTACTTTGCTCCTCATATATATGCAAAATCCTATCAAGATCGGACCACTATTACATATAGCTGCCATAGGAACAATCGGACGAAAATTAAGTTGTACGAAAAAAAACGTTGTTTATGAAGATATTTTGACCACACTCGGCATTTTTTAGTTTTACTAGGCTCCTTATATATATGCAAAATCCTATTAAGATCGGACCACTATTTTATATAGCTGCCATAGGAACGACCGGTCGAAAAGTAGGATCTTGTATGAAAAACATTTTGTTTTTCAAGATATCTTGACCAAACTCGGCTTTTGTGAGTTTTACTATGCTCTTAATATATATGCAAAATACTATTAAGATCGGAACACTATATAATATACCTGCCATAGGAACAATCGGTCGAAAATTAAGTTGTACGAAAAAAAACGTTGTTTATGAAGATATTTTGACCAAACTCGGCATTTTTTAGTTTTACTAGGCTCCTCTTATATATGCAAAATCTTACTAAGATCGGACCACTATATCATATAGCTGCCATAGGAACGGCCGGTCGAAAATTAATTTGTTGTATGAAAAAAACTTTGTTTATCAAGAGATCTTGACCACACTTGGCATTTATTAGTTTTACTACGCTTCTCATATATATGGAAAATCCTATTAAGATCGGACCACTATATCATATAGCTGCCATAGGAACGATCGGTCGAAAATTAAGTTGTACAAACAAAAACTTTGTTTATCAAGATATCTTGATCAAACTCGGCGGTAATTAGTTTTACTTTGCTCCTCATATATATGCAAAATCCTATCAAGATCGGACCACTATTACATATAGCTGCCATAGGAACGATCGGTCGAAAAGTAGGATCTTGTATGAAAAACATTTTGGTTTTCAAGATATCTTGACCAAACTCGGCTTTTGTGAGTTTTACTATGCTCTTCATATATATGCAAAATACTATTAAGATCGGAACACTATATAATATACCTGCCATAGGAACGACCGGTCTAAAATTAATTTGTTGTATGAAAAAAAATTTTATTTATCAAGATATCTTGACTAAACTCGGCATTTATTAGTTTTACTATGCTCCTCTTATATTTGCAAAATCCTACTAAGATCGGACCACTATATCATATAGCTACCATAGGAACGATCGGACGAAAATTAAGTTGTATGAAAAAAATTTATTTATCAAGATATCTTGACCAAACTCGGCATTTATTAGTTTTACTATGCCCCTCATAAATAAGCTAATTCCTCTTAAGATCGGACCACTATATCATATAGCTGCCATAGGAACGATCGGTCGAAAGTTAAGTTGTTGTATGAACAAAAATTTTGGTTATTAAGACATCTTGACTATGATCCGCATATATATGCGAAATTCCATTAAGATCAGACCACCATAGGAACGATCGGTCGAAAATTATGTTTTTGTATGGAACATATATTTGTTTTTCAAGATATTTCGATTAAACACGGCATTTAAGGATTTTACTCCCTTCATTATTGCAAAAT
This sequence comes from Drosophila littoralis, assembly GCA_018903485.1. Classification (NCBI taxonomy): domain Eukaryota; kingdom Metazoa; phylum Arthropoda; class Insecta; order Diptera; family Drosophilidae; genus Drosophila; species Drosophila littoralis. Next base: position 43,688 of record JAEIGF010000626.1, on the reverse strand, counting down.
CTTATTTGCATCGGACTACTATATCATATATCTGCCATAGGAACGATCGGTCGAAAACTAGGTTTCTGATAAAAATCCTTTTTTGTATATCAAGATACCCTGACCAAACTCGGCATTAAAAGGTTGGGTCTGCAAGGGTATTTTAGATCTTCGGCGTGCCGAAGATAGCCTTTCTTTCTCGTTTTTTTTGCGTTAGGATAAATCTTAGATAAATATATTTTATTGTATATATATATATATATATTAATATATATTTAAAAATGTAGCCGCGGATTGTAGTAGAGTTTGGGCAGGTCATGCGTGCCTTTTTTATAGAATGTACTTGACGAGTGAGCTTCGATTTCACTTCCCAGTATAGCTGAGTAAATTCTGCACGGACGTCTAACTCCAGGAGGTCGAGGTTTACGAGCCTGGACTGGGAGTTCTCAACTGCTGAATTCATGTGGTTCACCGAATCCATTCGAACCATATCGGTTTCGTCGAAGCTTTCCGTGTGGTCAGCGCTCAAATATGTGTTCATAGCTGCCAGTTGACGCTTAACTGATGCACACTTAGCCCTGCAAAAGTCCATTTCGCTTAGTTCCATTTCAACTCTGATTGCAGACGGCTAACTTGTTGATTGTTTTATTTTACATACACGTACACGTACACGTACACGTACACGTACACGTACACGTACACGTACACGTAAAATCAAAATATTGACCAAAATCGACCAAATGGCAAGGGGTTACTTCGCGTTTTTAGTCAAAATCGGTGTCGGTTCGAAAATCAAAACTTTTTTGATGATTTTTATTTTAATATCTCGGCCAAATAATGTCCGATTTTGGAAATTTAAACAATTTTGGACTTGTAAGGATCTGTACCATCGATTGGAATCAAAAAAAATGAAAAGCAAAATATTGACCAAAATCGACCAAATGGCAAGGAGTTACATCACGTTTTTTTAATATCTCGTCCGACAAATGCCCAATTTTGGTATTTAATACCTGTTCGAATTCTTACGTTTCCCTACTATCAACTGCCATTGAAATATTTAAAAAATCGATGGGTTAAAAAATTTGTTGGCCAAAAACAATTCGTTTGTAAAGCCAACCTTTTTTGATAATTTTTTTAATATCTCGGACAAGAAATGTCCGATTTTGATCAGTACTATCGATTGGAATCAAAAAATGAAAATTAAAATATTGACCAAAATCGACCAAATGACAAGGGGTTACTTCACGTTTTTAGTCAAAATCGGGGTCGGTTCGAAAATCAAAACTTTTTTGATGATTTTTTTTTTAATATCTCGGCCAAATAATGTCCGATTTTGGAAATTTAAACAATTTTGGACTCGTAAGGATCTGTACCATCGATTGGAATCAAAAAAATGAAAATCAATATATTGACCAAAATCGACCAATTGGCACGTTTTGTCAAAATCGGGGTCGGTTCGAAAATCCAAACCTTTTTGATGATTTTTTTATATCTCTGCCAAGAAATGTACAATTTTTGAATTTTATACTTTTTCGAATTCGTATGTGTCCCTACTATCAATTGCCATTAAAACATTTTAAAAATCGATGTGTTTGGTTGTCCAAAAACGATTCGTTTGTAAAGTCAACCATTTTTGATGATTTTTTTTAATATCTCGGACAAGAAATGTCCGATTTTGGAATTTTATACTATTTTGGACTCGTAAGGATCAGTACTATCGATTGGAATCAGAAAATGAAAATCAAAATATTGACCAAAATCGACCAAATTACAAGGGGGTTACTTCACGTTTTTAGTCAAAATCGGGTCGGTTCGAAAATCAAAACTTTTTGATGATTTTTTTTAATTTCTCGGCCAAATAATGTCCGATTTTGGAAATTTAAACAATTTTGGACTCGTAAGGATCAGCACTATCGATTGAAATAAAAAAAATGAAAAGCAAAATATATTGACCAAAATCGACCAATTGGCACGTTTGTCAATATCAGGGTCGGTTCGAAAATCCAAACCTTTTTGATGTTTTTTTATATCTCTGCCAAGAAATGTACAATTTTTGAATTTCATACTTTTTCGAATTCGTATGTATCCCTACTATCAATTGACATTAAAATATTTTAAAATCGATGTATTCAAAAATTTGGTTGGCCAAAAACTATTCGTTTGTAAAGCCAACCTATTTTGATGATTTTTTTTAAATTTCTCCGCCGGGAAATGTTCAAATTTGGAATTTTATACCATTTAAAACTCGTAAGGATCAGTACTATCGATTGGCAAAAAAACGATAAGCAAAATATTGACCAAAATCGACCAAATGGCAAGGAGTTACATCACGTTTTTTGTCATAATCGGGGTCGGTTCGAAAATCTAAACTTTTTTGACGATTTTTTTAAATATCACGGCCAAATAATGTCCGATTTTGGAATTTTTTACAATTTTGGACTCGTAAGGATCAGTACCATCGATTGGAATCAAAAAATGAAAATCAAAATATATTGACCAAAATCGACCAATTGGCACGTTTGTCAAAATCAGGGTCGGTTCGAAAATCCAAACCTTTTTGATGTTTTTTTATATCTCTGCCAAGAAATGTACAATTTTTGAATTTCATACTTTTTCGAATTCGTATGTATCCCTACTATCAATTGACATTAAAATATTTTAAAAATCGATGTATTCAAAAATTTGGTTGGCCAAAAACTATTCGTTTGTAAAGCCAACCTATTTTGATGATTTTTTTTAAATTTCTCCGCCGGGAAATGTTCAAATTTGGAATTTTATACCATTTAAAACTCGTAAGGATCAGTACTATCGATTGGCAAAAAAATGATAAGCAAAATATTGACCAAAATCGACCAAATGGCAAGGAGTTACATCACGTTTTTTGTCATAATCGGGGTCGGTTCGAAAATCAAAACTTTTTTGACGATTTTTTTAAATATCACGGCCAAATAATGTCCGATTTTGGAATTATACAATTTTGGACTCGTAAGGATCAGTACCATCGATTGAAATCAAAAAAATGAAAATCAAAATATATTGACCAAAATCGACCAATTGGCACGTTTTGTCAAAATCGGGGTCGGTTCGAAAATCCAAACCTTTTTGATGATATTTTTATATCTCTGCCAAGAAATGTACAATTTTTGAATTTAATACTTTTTCGAATTCGTATGTATCCCTACTATCAATTGCCATTAAAACATTTTAAAAATCGATGTGTTAAAAAATTTGGTTGGCCAAAAACGATTCGTTTGTAAAGTCAACCATTTTTGATGATTTTTTTTAATATCTCGGACAAGAAATGTCCTATTTTGGAATTTTATACTATTTTGGACTCGTAAGGATCAGTACTATCGATTGGAATCAGAAAATGAAATTCAAAATATTGACCAAAATCGACCAAATGGCAAGGGGTTACTTCACGTATTTAGTCAAAATCGGGTCGGTTCGAAAATCAAAACTTTTTGATGATTTTTTTAATATCTCGGCCAAATAATGTCCGATTTTGGAATTTTATACAATTTTGGACACGTAAGGATGGTTACAATCGATTGGAATAAAAAAAATGAAAAGCAAAATATTGACCAAAATCGACCAAATGGCATCGATCATTACGTTTTTTGTCATAATCGGGGTCGGTTCGAAAATCAAAACTTTTTGACGATTTTTTTAAATATTACGGCCAAATAATGTCCGATTTGAATTATACAATTTTGGACTCGTAAGGATCAAAAACGAGAAAGAAAGGCTATCTTCGGCACGCCGAAGATCTAATACCCTTGCAGACCCAACCTTTTCAAATGCTCATAGTGCTTTGCCCGTATCTAAAAAGCACAGGGAAAATAGTTAATGCCGAGTTTGGTCAAGATATGTTGATAAACAAAAAGGTTTTTAATCAAAAACCAAGTTTTCGACCGATCGCTCCTCTGGCAGATCTATGATATAGTAGTCGGATCTAAATAGGATTTTGCATATATATGAGGAGCTTAGTAATACTAATAAATGCCGAGTTTGTTCAAGAAATATTGATAAAGAAAATGTTTTTTCATTAAAAACTTAATTTTCGACCGATCGTTCCTATGGCAGTTATATGATATAGTGGTCCGATCTTAATAGGATTTTGCATATATATGAGGAGCTTAGTAAAACTAATAAATGCCGAGTTTGGTCAAGATATCTTGAAAAACAAAATGTTTTTTCATACAACTTAATTTTCGACCGATCGTTCCTAAGGTAGCTATATGATATAGTGGTCCGATCTTAATAGGATTTTGCATATATATGAGGAGCTTAGTAAAACTAATAAATGCCGAGTTTGGTCAAGATATCTTGAAAAACAAAATGTTTTTCATACAAGATCTTAATTTTCGACCGATCGTTCCTATGGCAGTTATATGATATAGTGGTCCGATCTTAATAGAATTTTGCGTATATATGAGGAGCTTAGTAAAACTAATAAATGCCGAGTTTGGTCAAGATATCTTGACAAACAAAATGTTTTTTCATACAAAAACTTAATTTTCGACCGATCGTTTCTATGGCGGCTATATGATATAGTGGTCCGATCTTAATAGAATTTTGCATATATATGAGGAGCTTAGTAAAACTAATAAATGCCGAGTTTGGTCAAGATATCTTGACAAACAAAATGTTGTTTCATACAAAAACTTAATTTTCGACCGATCGTTCCTATGGCGGCTATATGATATAGTGGTCCGATCTTAATAGAATTTTGCATATATATGAGGAGCTTAGTAAAACTAATAAATGCCGAGCTTGGTCAAGATATCTTGACAAACAAAATGTTTTTTCATACAAAAACTTAATTTTCGACCGATCGTTCCTATGGCGGCTATATGATATAGTGGTCCGATCTTAATAGAATTTTGCATATATAAAACTAATAAATGTCGAGTTTGGTCAAGATATCTTGATAAACAAAATGTTTTTTCATACAAAAACTTAATTTTCGACCGATCGTTCCTATGGCAGCTATATGATATAGTGGTCCGATCCAGCTGGTTTTGACATATGTGCTGCGTGCAACAGAAATAGGGACTTCTGCAAAGTTTCATTAAGATAGCTTTAAAACTGAGGGACTAGTTGGCATAGAAACAGACAGACGGACAGACGGACATGGCTATATCGACTCGGCTGTTGATGCTGATCAAGAATATATATACTTTATGGGGTCGGAGATGTCTCCTTCTATGCGTTACACATTTCACGACAAAATTATAATACCCTCTGCAAGGGTATAAAAAAAATGAAAATCAAAATATATTGACCAAAATCGACCAATTGGCACGTTTTGTCAAAATCGGGGTCGGTTCGAAAATCCAAACCTTTTTGATGATATTTTTATATCTCTGCCAAGAAATGTACAATTTTTGAATTTTATACTTTTTCGAATTCGTATGTATCCCTACTATCAATTGCCATTAAAACATTTTAAAAATCGATGTGTTAAAAAATTTGGTTGGCCAAAAACGATTCGTTAGTAAAGTCAACCATTTTTGATGATTTTTTTTTAATATCTCGGACAAGAAATGCCAGATTTTGGAATTTTATACTATTTTGGACTCGTAAGGATCAGTACTATCGATTGGAATCAGAAAATGAAAATCAAAATATTGACCAAAATCGACCAAATGGCAAGGGGTTACTTCACATTTTTAGTCAAAATCGGGGTCGGTTCGAAAATCAAAACTTTTTGATGATTTTTTTTTAATATCTCGGCCAAATAATGTCCGATTTTGGAAATTTAAACAATTTTGGACTCGTAAGGATCTGTACCATCGATTGGAATCAAAAAAATGAAAATCAAAATATTGACCAAAATCGACCAAATGGCAAGGGGTTACATCACGTTTTTAGTCAAAATCGGGGTCGGTTCGAAAATCAAAACTTTTTGATGATTTTTTTAATTTCTCGGCCAAAAAATGTCCGATTTTGGAATTTAAAATCAATTTTGGTATCCCTATCAATTTAAAACATTTAAAAATCGATTAAAAAATGCAAAAACGATTCGTTTGAAAGCAACCATTATGATTTTTAATATCCATGTCGATTGGAATCAAAAAAATATGAAAATCAAAATATTGACCAAAATCGACCAAATGGCAAGGGGTTACTTCACATTTTTAGTCAAAATCGGGGTCGGTTCGAAAATCAAAACTTTTTGATTATTTTTTTTTAGATATCACGGCCAAATAATGTCCGATTTTGGAATTTTATACTATTTTGGACTCGTAAGGATCAGTACTATCGATTGAAATCAAAAAAATGAAAATCAAAATATTGACCAAAATCGACCAAATGACAAGGGGTTACATCACGTTTTTAGTCAAAATCGGGGTCGCTTCGAAAATCAAAACTTTTTGATGATTTTTTTAATATCTCGGCCAAATAATGTCCGATTTTGGAAATTTAAACAATTTTGGACTCGTAAGGATCAGTACCATCGATTGGAATCAAAAAATGAAAAGCAAAATATTGACCAAAATCGACAAAATGGCAAGGGGTTACTTCACGTTTTTAGCATCAAAATCGGGTCGGTTCGAAAATCAAAACTTTTTGATGATTTTTTTAATATCTCGGCCAAATAATGTCCGAATTTTGGAAATTTAAACAATTTTGGACTCGTAAGGATCTGTACCATCGATTGGAATCAAAAAAAATGAAAACAAAAATATTGACCAAAATCGACCAAATGGCAAGGGGTTAATTCACGTTTTTAGTCAAAATCGGGGTCGGTTCGAAAATCAAAACTTTTTGATGATTTTTTTTAAATATCGCGTCCGACAAATGTCCAAATTTGGAATTTAATACCTGTTCGAATCATTACGTATCCCTACCTAACAAAAAAAAATACAATCAACTGCCATTGAAACATTTAAAAAATCGATGGGTTAAAAAATTTGTTGGCCAAAAACAATTCGTTTGTAAAGCCAACCTTTTTGATAATTTTTTTTAATTTCTCGGCCGAAATGTTCAATTTTGGAATTTTATACCATTTGGGACTCGTAAGGATCAGTACAACTTATAAAATCAAAATATGGGGCAAAAAATCGAAATATCAAAACTTTTTGATGATTTTTAAATATCTCGACCAAATAATGTCCGATTTTGGAATTTTATACAATTTTGGACTCGAAGGATGGGTACAATCGTTGGAATCAAAAAAATGAAAAGCAAAATATTGACCAAAATCGAACAAATGGCAAGGAGTTACATCACGTTTTTTGTCATAATCGGGGTCGGTTCGAAAATCAAAACTTTTTTGACGATTTTTTTAAATATCACGGCCAAATAATGTTTGATTTTGGAATTTTATACAATTTTGGACTCGTAAGGATCAGTACCATCCATTGGAATCAAAAAAAATGAAAAGCAAAATATTGACCAAAATCGACCAAATGGCAAGGGGTTACTTCACGTTTTTAGTCAAAATCGGGGTCGGTTCGAAAATCAAAACTTTTTTGATGATTTTTTTAATATCTCGTCCGACAAATGTCCAATTTTGGAATTTAATACCTGTTCGAATTCTTACGTATCCCTACTATCAACTGCCATTGAAACATTTAAAAAATCGAGGGTTGAAAAATTTGTGGGCCAAAAACGATTCGTTTGTAAAGCCAACCTTTTTTGATGATTTTTTTAAATTTCTCGGCCGGGAAATGTTCAAATTTGGAATTTTATACCATTTGGGACTCGTAAGGATCAGTACTATCGATTGGCAAAAAATGAAAATCAAAATATTGACAAAAATCGACCAAATGACAAGGGGTCACATCACGTTTTTAGTCAAAATCGGGGTCGGTTCGAAAATCAAAACTTTTATGTTGTTTTTTTAGATATCACGGCCAAATAATGTCCGATTTTGGAATTTTATACAATTTTGGAGTCGTAAGGATCAGTACCATCCATTAGAATCAAAAAAATGAAAAGCAAAATATTGACCAAAATCGACCAAATGGCAAGGGGTTACTTCACGTTTTTAGTCAAAATCGGGGTCGGTTCGTAAATCAAAACTTTTTTGATGATTTTTTTAATATCTCGGCCAAATAATGTCCGATTTTGGAATTTTATACAATTTTGGACTCGTAAGGATCAGTACCATCGATTGGAATAAAAAAAAAATGAAAATCAAAATATTGACCAAAATCGACAAATTGGCACGTTTTGTCAAAATCGGGGTCGGTTCGAAAATCCAAACCTTTTTGATGATTTTTTTATACCTCTGCCAAGAAATGTACAATTTTTGAATTTTATACATTTTTCGAATTCGTATGTGTCCCTACTATCAATTGCCATTAAAACATTTTAAAAATCGATGTGTTAAAAAATTTGGTTGGCCAAAAACGATTCGTTTGTAAAGTCAACCATTTTTGATGATTTTTTTAATATCTCGGACAAGAAATGTCCGATTTTGGAATTTTATACTATTTTGGACTCGTAAGGATCAGTACTATCGATTGGAATCAGAAAATGAAAATCAAAATATTGACCAAAATCGACCAAATGGCAAGGGGTTACTTCACGTTTTTAGTCAAAATCGGGGTCGGTTCGAAAATCAAAACTTTTTGATGATTTTTTTTTAATATCTCGGCCAAATAATGTCCGATTTTGGAATTTTAAACAATTTTGGACTCGTAAGGATCAGTACCATCGATTGGAATCAAAAAATGAAAAGCAAAATATTGACCAAAATCGACCAAATGGCAAGGGGTTACTTCACGTTTTTAGTCAAAATCGGGGTCGGTTCGAAAATCAAAACTTTTTTGATGATTTTTTTAAATATCTCGGCCAAATAATGTCTGATTTTGGAAATTTAAACAATTTTGGACTCGTAGGGATCAGTACCATCGATTGGAATAAAAAAAAAATGAAAAGCAAAATATTGACCAAAATCGACCAAATGGCAAGGAGTTACATCACGTTTTTGTCATAATCGGGGTCGGTTCAAAATCAAAACTTTTTTGATGATTTTTTTAAATATCACGGCCAAATAATGTTTGATTTTGGAATTTTATACAATTTTGGACTCGTAAGGATCAGTACCATCCATTGGAATCAAAAAAAAAAACCAAAATATTGACCAAAATCGACCAAATGGCAAGGGGTTACTTCACGTTTTTAGTCAAAATCGGGGTCGGTTCGAAAATCAAAACTTTTTTGATGATTTTTTTTAATATCTCGTCCGACAAATGTCCAATTTTGGAATTTAATACCTGTTCGAATTCTTACGTATCCCTACTATCAACTGCCATTGAAACATTTAAAAAATCGATGGGTTGAAAAATTTGTTGGCCAAAAACGATTCGTTTGTAAAGCCAACCTTTTTTGATGATTTTTTTTAAATTTCTCGGCCGGGAAATGTTAAAATTTGGAATTTTATACCATTTGGGACTCGTAAGGATCAGTACTATCGATTGGCAAAAAATGAAAATTAAAATATTGACCAAAATCGACCAATTGGCACGTTTTTTGTCAAAATCGGGATTTTTTTTTTTTAAATCTCGTCCAAATAATTTCCGATTTTGGAATTATACAATTTTGGACTCGTAAGGATCAGTACCCTCGATTGGAATCAAAAAAAATGAAAATCAAAATATATTGACCAAAATCGACCAATTGGCACGTTTTGTCAAAATCGCCATTAAAACATTTAAAAAATCGATGTGTTAAAAAATTTGGTTGGCCAAAAACGATTCGTTTGTAAAGTCAACCATTTTTGATGATTTTTTTTTAATATCTCGGACAAGAAATGTCCGATTTTGGAATTTTATACTATTTTGGACTCGTAAGGATCAGTACTATCGATTGGAATCAGAATATGAAAATTAAAATATTGATCAAAATAGACCAAATGGCAAGGGGTTACACTTCACGTTTTTAGTCGGTTCGAATATCAAAACTTTTTTGATGATTTTTTTAAATATCTCGGCCAAATAATGTCTGATTTTGGAATTTTATACAATTTTGGACTCGTAAGGATGGTTACAATCGATTGGAATCAAAAAAATGAAAAGCAAAATATTGACCAAAATCGAACAAATGGCAAGGAGTTACATCACGTTTTTTGTCATAATCGGGGTCGGTTCGAAAATCAAAACTTTTTTGACGATTTTTTTAAATATCACGGCCAAATAATGTTTGATTTTGGAATTTTATACAATTTTGGACTCGTAAGGATCAGTACCATCCATTGGAATCAAAAAAAATGAAAAGCAAAATATTGACCAAAATCGACCAAATGGCAAGGGGTTACTTCACGTTTTTAGTCAAAATCGGGGTCGGTTCGAAAATCAAAACTTTTTGATGATTTTTTTTAATATCTCGTCCGACAAATGTCCAATTTTGGAATTTAATACCTGTTCGAATTCTTACGTATCCCTACTATCAACTGCCATTGAAACATTTAAAAAATCGAGGGGTTAAAAAATTTGTTGGCCAAAAACGATTCGTTTGTAAAGCCAACCTTTTTTGATGATTTTTTTTTAAATTTCTCGGCCGGGAAATGTTCAAATTTGGAATTTTATACCATTTGGGACTCGTAAGGATCAGTACTATCGATTGGCAAAAAAATGAAAAGCAAAATATTGACCAAAATCGAACAAATGGCAAGGAGTTACATCACGTTTTTTGTCATAATCGGGGTCGGTTCGAAAATCAAAACTTTTTTGACGATTTTTTTAAATATCACGGCCAAATAATGTTTGATTTTGGAATTTTATACAATTTTGGACTCGTAAGGATCAGTACCATCCATTGGAATCAAAAAAAATGAAAAGCAAAATATTGACCAAAATCGACCAAATGGCAAGGGGTTACTTCACGTTTTTAGTCAAAATCGGGGTCGGTTCGAAAATCAAAACTTTTTTGATGATTTTTTTTTAATATCTCGTCCGACAAATGTCCAATTTTGGAATTTAATACCTGTTCGAATTCTTACGTATCCCTACTATCAACTGCCATTGAAACATTTAAAAAATCGAGGGGTTAAAAAATTTGTTGGCCAAAAACGATTCGTTTGTAAAGCCAACCTTTTTTGATGATTTTTTTTTAAATTTCTCGGCCGGGAAATGTTAAAATTTGGAATTTTATACCATTTGGGACTCGTAAGGATCAGTACTATCGATTGGCAAAAAAATGAAAATTAAAATATTGACCAAAATCGACCAAATGACAAGGGGTCACATCACGTTTTTAGTCAAAATCGGGGTCGGTTCGAAAATCAAAACTTTTATGTTGTTTTTTTAGATATCACGGCCAAATAATGTCCGATTTTGGAATTTTATACAATTTTGGAGTCGTAAGGATCAGTACCATCGATTGGAATAAAAAAATCAAAATCAAAATATATTGACCAAAATCGACAAATTGGCACGTTTTGTCAAAATCGGGGTCGGTTCGAAAATTCAAACCTTTTTGATGATTTTTTATACCTCTGCCAAGAAATGTACAATTTTTGAATTTTATACATTTTCGAATTCGTATGTGTCCCTACTATCAATTGCCATTAAAACATTTTAAAAATCGATGTGTTAAAAAATTTGGTTGGCCAAAAACGATTCGTTTGTAAAGTCAACCATTTTTGATGATTTTTTTTAATATCTCGGACAAGAAATGTCCGATTTTGGAATTTTATACTATTTTGGACTCGTAAGGATCAGTACTATCGATTGGAATCAGAAAATGAAAATCAAAATATTGACCAAAATCGACCAAATGGCAAGGGGTTACTTCACGTTTTTAGTCAAAATCGGGGTCGGTTCGAAAATCAAAACTTTTTTGATGATTTTTTTTTAATATCTCGGCCAAATAATGTCTGATTTTGGAAATTTAAACAATTTTGGACTCGTAAGGATCAGTACCATCGATTGGAATCAAAAAAATGAAAAGCAAAATATTGACCAAAATCGACCAAATGGCAAGGGGTTACGTCACGTTTTTAGTCAAAATCGGGGTCGGTTCGAAAATCAAAACTTTTTTGATGATTTTTTTTTAATATCTCGGCCAAATAATGTCTGATTTTGGAAATTTAAACAATTTTGGACTCGTAAGGATCAGTACCATCGATTGGAATCAAAAAAAAATGAAAAGCAAAATATTGACCAAAATCGACCAAATGGCAAGGGGTTACTTCACGTTTTTAGTCAAAATCGGGGTCGATTCGAAAATCAAAACTTTTTTGACGATTTTTGTAAATATCATGGCCAAATAATGTTTGATTTTGGAATTTTATACAATTTTGGACTCGTAAGGATCAGTACCATCCATTGGAATCAAAAAAAAATGAAAAGCAAAATATTGACCAAAATCGACCAAATGGCAAGGGGTTACTTCACGTTTTTAGTCAAAATCGGGGTCGGTTCGAAAATCAAAACTTTTATGATGTTTTTTTAGATATCACGGCCAAATAATGTCCGATTTTGGAAATTTAAACAATTTTGGACTCGTAAGGATCAGTACCATCGATTGGAATAAAAAAAATGAAAAGCAAAATATTGCCCAAAATCGACCAAATGGCAAGGGGTTACATCACGTTTTTAGTCGGTTCGAAAATCAAAACTTTTTTGATGATTTTTTTAAATATCACGGCCAAATAATGTTTGATTTTGGAATTTTATACAATTTTGGACTCGTAAGGATCAGTACCATCCATTGGAATCAAAAAAATGAAAAGCAAAATATTGCCCAAAATCGACCAAATGGCAAGGGGTTACATCACGTTTTTAGTCGGTTCGAAAATCAAAACTTTTTTGATGATTTTTTTAAATATCACGGCCAAATAATGTTTGATTTTGGAATTTTATACAATTTTGGACTCGTAAGGATCAGTACCATCCATTGGAATCAAAAAAATGAAAAGCAAAATATTGACCAAAATCGACCAAATGGCAAGGGGTTACTTCACGTTTTTAGTCAAAATCGGGGTCGGTTCGAAAATCAAAACTTTTTTGATGATTTTTTTTAATATCTCGGCCAAATAATGTCTGATTTTGGAAATTTAATACCTGTTCGAATTCTTACGTATCCCTACTATCAACTGCCATTGAAACATTTAAAAAATCGATGGGTTGAAAAATTTGTTGGCCAAAAACGATTCGTTTGTAAAGCCAACCTTTTTTGATGATTTTTTTTTAAATTTCTCGGCCGGGAAATGTTAAAATTTGGAATTTTATACCATTTGGGACTCGTAAGGATCAGTACTATCGATTGGCAAAAAAATGAAAATCAAAATATTGACCAAAATCGACCAATTGGCACGTTTTTTGTCAAAATCGGGATTTTTTTTTTTAAATCTCGTCCAAATAATTTCCGATTTTGGAATTATACAATTTTGGACTCGTAAGGATCAGTACCCTCGATTGGAATCAAAAAAATGAAAATCAAAATATATTGACCAAAATCGACCAATTGGCACGTTTTGTCAAAATCGCCATTAAAACATTTAAAAAATCGATGTGTTAAAAAATTTGGTTGGCCAAAAACGATTCGTTTGTAAAGTCAACCATTTTTGATGATTTTTTTTAATATCTCGGACAAAAAATGTCCGATTTTGGAATTTTATACTATTTTGGACTCGTAAGGATCAGTACTATCGATTGGAATCAGAATATGAAAATTAAAATATTGATCAAAATCGACCAAATGGCAAGGGGTTACTTCACGTTTTTAGTCGGTTCGAATATCAAAACTTTTTTGATGATTTTTTTAAATATCTCGGCCAAATAATGTCCGATTTTGGAATTTTATACAATTTTGGACTCGTAAGGATGGTTACAATCGATTGGAATCAAAAAAATGAAAAGCAAAATATTGACCAAAATCGAACAAATGGCAAGGAGTTACATCACGTTTTTTGTCATAATCGGGGTCGGTTCGAAAATCAAAACTTTTTTGACGATTTTTTTAAATATCACGGCCAAATAATGTTTGATTTTGGAATTTTATACAATTTTGGAGTCGTAAGGATCAGTACCATCGATTGGAATAAAAAAATCAAAATCAAAATATATTGACCAAAATCGACAAATTGGCACGTTTTGTCAAAATCGGGGTCGGTTCGAAAATTCAAACCTTTTTGATGATTTTTTTTATACCTCTGCCAAGAAATGTACAATTTTTGAATTTTATACATTTTCGAATTCGTATGTGTCCCTACTATCAATTGCCATTAAAACATTTTAAAAAATCGATGTGTTAAAAAATTTGGTTGGCCAAAAACGATTCGTTTGTAAAGTCAACCATTTTTGATGATTTTTTTAATATCTCGGACAAGAAATGTCCGATTTTGGAATTTTATACTATTTTGGACTCGTAAGGATCAGTACTATCGATTGGAATCAAAAAATGAAAATCAAAATATTGACCAAAATCGACCAAATGGCAAGGGGTTACTTCACGTTTTTAGTCAAAATCGGGGTCGGTTCGAAAATCAAAACTTTTTTGATGATTTTTTTTTAATATCTCGGCCAAATAATGTCCGATTTTGGAAATTTAAACAATTTTGGACTCGTAAGGATCAGTACCATCGATTGGAATCAAAAAAATGAAAAGCAAAATATTGACCAAAATCGACCAAATGGCAAATGGTTACTTCACGTTTTTAGTCAAAATCGGGGTCGATTCGAAAATCAAAACTTTTTTGACGATTTTTTTAAATATCATGGCCAAATAATGTTTGATTTTGGAATTTTATACAATTTGGACTCGTAAGGATCAGTACCATCCATTGGAATCAAAAAAAAATGAAAAGCAAAATATTGACCAAAATCGACCAAATGGCAAGGGGTTACTTCACGTTTTTAGTCAAAATCGGGGTCGGTTCGAAAATCAAAACTTTTATGTTGTTTTTTTAGATATCACGGCCAAATAATGTCCGATTTTGGAAATTTAAACAATTTTGGACTCGTAAGGATCAGTACCATCGATTGGAATAAAAAAAAAATGAAAAGCAAAATATTGACCAAAATCGACCAAATGACAAGGAGTTACATCACGTTTTTTGTCATAATCGGGGTCGGTTCGAAAATCAAAACTTTTTTGATGATTTTTTTAAATATCTCGGCCAAATAATGTCCGATTTTGGAATTTTATACAATTTTGGACTCGTAAGGATCAGTACTATCGATTGGAATCAGAATATGAAAATTAAAATATTGATCAAAATCGACCAAATGGCAAGGGGTTACTTCACGTTTTTAGTCGGTTCGAATATCAAAACTTTTTGATGATTTTTTAAATATCTCGGCCAAATAATGTCCGATTTTGGAATTTTATACAATTTTGGACTCGTAAGGATGGTTACAATCGATTGGAATCAAAAAAAATGAAAAGCAAAATATTGACCAAAATCGAACAAATGGCAAGGAGTTACATCACGTTTTTTGTCATAATCGGGGTCGGTTCGAAAATCAAAACTTTTTTGACGATTTTTTTAAATATCACGGCCAAATAATGTTTGATTTTGGAATTTTATACAATTTTGGACTCGTAAGGATCAGTACCATCCATTGGAATCAAAAAAATGAAAAGCAAAATATTGACCAAAATCGACCAAATGGCAAGGGGTTACTTCACGTTTTTAGTCAAAATCGGGGTCGGTTCGAAAATCAAAACTTTTTTGATGATTTTTTTTAATATCTCGTCCGACAAATGTTCAATTTTGGAATTTAATACCTGTTCGAATTCTTACGTATCCCTACTATCAACTGCCATTGAAACATTTAAAAAATCGAGGGGTTAAAAAATTTGTTGGCCAAAAACGATTCGTTTGTAAAGCCAACCTTTTTTGATGATTTTTTTAAATTTCTCGGCCGGGAAATGTTAAAATTTGGAATTTTATACCATTTGGGACTCGTAGGGATCAGTACTATCGATTGGCAAAAAAATGAAAATCAAAATATTGACCAAAATCGACCAAATGACAAGGGGTCACATCACGTTTTTAGTCAAAATCGGGGTCGGTTCGAAAATCAAAACTTTTATGTTGTTTTTTTAGATATCACGGCCAAATAATGTGAATTTTATACAATTTTGGAGTCGTAAGGATCAGTACCATCGATTGGAATAAAAAAATCAAAATCAAAATATATTGACCAAAATCGACAAATTGGCACGTTTTGTCAAAATCGGGGTCGGTTCGAAAATTCAAACCTTTTTGATGATTTTTTTATACCTCTGCCAAGAAATGTACAATTTTTGAATTTTATACATTTTCGAATTCGTATGTGTCCCTACTATCAATTGCCATTAAAACATTTTAAAAATCGATGTGTTAAAAAATTTGGTTGGCCAAAAACGATTCGTTTGTAAAGTCAACCATTTTTGATGATTTTTTTAATATCTCGGACAAGAAATGTCCGATTTTGGAATTTTATACTATTTTGGACTCGTAAGGATCAGTACTATCGATTGGAATCAGAAAATGAAAATCAAAATATTGACCAAAATCGACCAAATGGCAAGGGGTTACTTCACGTTTTTAGTCAAAATCGGGGTCGGTTCGAAAATCAAAACTTTTTTGATGATTTTTTTTTTAATATCTCGGCCAAATAATGTCCGATTTTGGAAATTTAAACAATTTTGGACTCGTAAGGATCAGTACCATCGATTGGAATCAAAAAAATGAAAAGCAAAATATTGACCAAAATCGACCAAATGGCAAGGGGTTACTTCACGTTTTTAGTCAAAATCGGGGTCGGTTCGAAAATCAAAACTTTTTTGACGATTTTTTTAAATATCATGGCCAAATAATGTTTGATTTTGGAATTTTATACAATTTTGGACTCGTAAGGATCAGTACCATCCATTGGAATCAAAAAAATGAAAAGCAAAATATTGACCAAAATCGACCAAATGGCAAGGGGTTACTTCACGTTTTTAGTCAAAATCGGGGTCGGTTCGAAAATCAAAACTTTTTTGATGATTTTTTTTAATATCTCGTCCGACAAATGTCCAATTTTGGAATTTAATACCTGTTCGAATTCTTACGTATCCCTACTATCAACTGCCATTGAAACATTTAAAAAATCGAGGGGTTGAAAAATTTGTTGGCCAAAAACGATTCGTTTGTAAAGCCAACCTTTTTGATGATTTTTTTAAATTTCTCGGCCGGGAAATGTTAAAATTTGGAATTTTATACAATTTTGGAGTCGTAAGGATCAGTACCATCGATTGGAATAAAAAAAATCAAAATCAAAATATATTGACCAAAATCGACAAATTGGCACGTTTTGTCAAAATCGGGGTCGGTTCGAAAATTCAAACCTTTTTGATGATTTTTTTATACCTCTGCCAAGAAATGTACAATTTTTGAATTTTATACATTTTCGAATTCGTATGTGTCCCTACTATCAATTGTCATTAAAACATTTTAAAAATCGATGTGTTAAAAAATTTGGTTGGCCAAAAACGATTCGTTTGTAAAGTCAACCATTTTTGATGATTTTTTTAATATCTCGGACAAGAAATGTCCGATTTTGGAATTTTATACTATTTTGGACTCGTAAGGATCAGTACTATCGATTGGAATCAGAAAATGAAAATCAAAATATTGACCAAAATCGACCAAATGGCAAGGGGTTACTTCACGTTTTTAGTCAAAATCGGGGTCGGTTCGAAAATCAAAACTTTTTGATGATTTTTTTTTAATATCTCGGCCAAATAATGTCCGATTTTGGAAATTTAAACAATTTTGGACTCGTAAGGATCAGTACCATCGATTGGAATCAAAAAATGAAAAGCAAAATATTGACCAAAATCGACCAAATGGCAAGGGGTTACTTCACGTTTTTAGTCAAAATCGGGGTCGGTTCGAAAATCAAAACTTTTTTGATGATTCTTTTTTTAATCTCGGCCAAATAATGTCCGATTTTGGAAATTTAAACAATTTTGGACTCGTAAGGATCAGTACCATCGATTGGAATCAAAAAAAATGAAAAGCAAAATATTGACCAAAATCGACCAAATGGCAAGGGGTTACTTCACGTTTTTAGTCAAAATCGGGGTCGGTTCGAAAATCAAAACTTTTTTGACGATTTTTTTAAATATCATGGCCAAATAATGTTTGATTTTGGAATTTTATACAATTTTGGAATCGTAAGGATCAGTACCATCCATTGGAATCAAAAAAAATGAAAAGCAAAATATTGACCAAAATCGACCAAATGGCAAGGGGTTACTTCACGTTTTTAGTCAAAATCGGGGTCGGTTCGAAAATCAAAACTTTTTTGATGATTTTTTTTAATATCTCGTCCGACAAATGTCCAATTTTGGAATTTAATACCTGTTCGAATTCTTACGTATCCCTACTATCAACTGCCATTGAAACATTTAAAAAATCGAGGGGTTGAAAAATTTGTTGGCCAAAAACGATTCGTTTGTAAAGCCAACCTTTTTTGATGATTTTATTTAAATTTCTCGGCCGGGAAATGTTAAAATTTGGAATTTTATACCATTTGGGACTCGTAAGGATCAGTACTATCGATTGGCAAAAAAATGAAAATCAAAATATTGACCAAAATCGACCAAATGACAAGGGGTCACATCACGTTTTTAGTCAAAATCGGGGTCGGTTCGAAAATCAAAACTTTTATGTTGTTTTTTTAGATATCACGGCCAAATAATGTCCGATTTTGGAATTTTATACAATTTTGGAGTCGTAAGGATCAGTACTATCGATTGGAATAAAAAAATGAAAATTAATATATTGACCAAAATCGACCAATTGGCACGTTTTTTGTCAAAATCGGGATTTTTTTTTTTTAATCTCGTCCAAATAATTTCCGATTTTGGAATTATACAATTTTGGACTCGTAAGGATCAGTACCCTCGATTGGAATCAAAAAAAATGAAAATCAAAATATATTGACCTAAATCGACCAATTGGCACGTTTTGTCAAAATCGGGGTCGGTTCGAAAATCCAAACCTTTTTGATGATTTTTTTATATCTCTGCCAAGAAATGTACAATTTTTAAATTTTATACATTTTCGAATTCGTATGTGTCCCTATCAATTGCCATTAAAACATTTTAAAAATCGATGTGTTAAAAAATTTGGTTGGCCAAAAACGATTCGTTTGTAAAGTCAACCATTTTTGATGATTTTTTTAATATCTCGGACAAGAAATGTCCGATTTTGGAATTTTATACTATTTTGGACTCGTAAGGATCAGTACTATCGATTGGAATCAGAAAATGAAAATCAAAATATTGACCAAAATCGACCAAATGGCAAGGGGTTACTTCACGTTTTTAGTCAAAATCGGGGTCGGTTCGAAAATCAAAACTTTTTGATGATTTTTTTTAATATCTCGGCCAAATAATGTCCGATTTTGGAAATTTAAACAATTTTGGACTCGTAAGGATCAGTACCATCGATTGGAATCAAAAAAATGAAAAGCAAAATATTGACCAAAATCGACCAAATGGCAAGGGGTTACTTCACGTTTTTAGTCAAAATCGGGGTCGGTTCGAAAATCAAAACTTTTTGATGATTTTTTTTAATATCTCGGCCAAATAATGTCCGATTTTGGAAATTTAAACAATTTTGGACTCGTAAGGATCAGTACCATCGATTGGAATCAAAAAAAATGAAAAGCAAAATATTGACCAAAATCGACCAAATGGCAAGGGGTTACTTCACGTTTTTAGTCAAAATCGGGGTCGGTTCGAAAATCAAAACTTTTTTGACGATTTTTTTAAATATCATGGCCAAATAATGTTTGATTTTGGAATTTTATACAATTTTGGAATCGTAAGGATCAGTACCATCCATTGGAATCAAAAAAATGAAAAGCAAAATATTGACCAAAATCGACCAAATGGCAAGGGGTTACTTCACGTTTTTAGTCAAAATCGGGGTCGGTTCGAAAATCAAAACTTTTTTGATGATTTTTTTTAATATCTCGTCCGACAAATGTCCAATTTTGGAATTTAATACCTGTTCGAATTCTTACGTATCCCTACTATCAACTGCCATTGAAACATTTAAAAAATCGAGGGGTTGAAAAATTTGTTGGCCAAAAACGATTCGTTTGTAAAGCCAACCTTTTTTGATGATTTTTTTTAAATTTCTCGGCCGGGAAATGTTCAAATTTGGAATTTTATACTATTTGGGACTCGTAAGGATCAGTACTATCGATTGGCAAAAAAATGAAAATCAAAATATTGACCAAAATCGACCAAATGACAAGGGGTCACATCACGTTTTTAGTCAAAATCGGGGTCGGTTCGAAAATCAAAACTTTTTGATAATTTTTTTTAATATCTCGTCCGACAAATGTCCAATTTTGGAATTTAATACCTGTTCGAATTCTTACGTATCCCTACTATCAACTGCCATTGAAACATTTAAAAAATCGAGGGGTTGAAAAATTTGTTGGCCAAAAACGATTCGTTTGTAAAGCCAACCTTTTTGATGATTTTATTTAAATTTCTCGGCCGGGAAATGTTAAAATTTGGAATTTTATACCATTTGGGACTCGTAAGGATCAGTACTATCGATTGGCAAAAAAATGAAAATCAAAATATTGACCAAAATCGACCAAATGACAAGGGGTCACATCACGTTTTTATTCAAAATCGGGGTCGGTTCGAAAATCAAAACTTTTATGTTGTTTTTTTAGATATCACGGCCAAATAATGTCCGATTTTGGAATTTTATACAATTTTGGAGTCGTAAGGATCAGTACTATCGATTGGAATAATAAAATGAAAATTAATATATTGACCAAAATCGACCAATTGGCACGTTTTTTGTCAAAATCGGGATTTTTTTTTAATCTCGTCCAAATAATTTCCGATTTTGGAATTACACAATTTTGGACTCGTAAGGATCAGTACCCTCGATTGGAATCAAAAAAATGAAAATCAAAATATATTGACCTAAATCGACCAATTGGCACGTTTTGTCAAAATCGGGGTCGGTTCGAAAATCAAAACTTTTTTGACGATTTTTTTAAATATCATGGCCAAATAATGTTTGATTTTGGAATTTTATACAATTTTGGACTCGTAAGGATCAGTACCATCCATTGGAATAAAAAAAATGAAAAGCAAAATATTGACCAAAATCGACCAAATGGCAAGGGGTTACTTCACGTTTTTAGTCAAAATCGGGGTCGGTTCGAAAATCAAAACTTTTTGATGATTTTTTTTTAATATCTCGTCCGACAAATGTCCAATTTTGGAATTTAATACCTGTTCGAATTCTTACGTATCCCTACTATCAACTGCCATTGAAACATTTAAAAAATCGAGGGGTTGAAAAATTTGTTGGCCAAAAACGATTCGTTTGTAAAGCCAACCTTTTTTGATGATTTTTTTAAATTTCTCGGCCGGGAAATGTTAAAATTTGGAATTTTATACAATTTTGGAGTCGCATGGATCAGTACCATCGATTGGAATAAAAAAAAATCAAAATCAAAATATATTGACCAAAATCGACAAATTGGCACGTTTTGTCAAAATCGGGGTCGGTTCGAAAATTCAAACCTTTTTGATGATTTTTTTATACCTCTGCCAAGAAATGTACAATTTTTGAATTTTATACATTTTCGAATTCGTATGTGTCCCTACTATCAATTGCCATTAAAACATTTTAAAAATCGATGTGTTAAAAAATTTGGTTGGCCAAAAACGATTCGTTTGTAAAGTCAACCATTTTTGATGATTTTTTTAATATCTCGGACAAGAAATGTCCGATTTTGGAATTTTATACTATTTTGGACTCGTAAGGATCAGTACTATCGATTGGAATCAGAAAATGAAAATCAAAATATTGACCAAAATCGACCAAATGGCAAGGGGTTACTTCACGTTTTTAGTCAAAATCGGGGTCGGTTCGAAAATCAAAACTTTTTGATGATTTTTTTAATATCTCGGCCAAATAATGTCCGATTTTGGAAATTTAAACAATTTTGGACTCGTAAGGATCAGTACCATCGATTGGAATCAAAAAAATGAAAAGCAAAATATTGACCAAAATCGACCAAATGGCAAGGGGTTACTTCACGTTTTTAGTCAAAATCGGGGTCGGTTCGAAAATCAAAACTTTTTTGATGATTTTTTTTTTAATATCTCGGCCAAATAATGTCCGATTTTGGAAATTTAAACAATTTTGGACTCGTAAGGATCAGTACCATCGATTGGAATCAAAAAAAAAATGAAAAGCAAAATATTGACCAAAATCGACCAAATGGCAAGGGGTTACTT
The DNA here is from genome assembly GCA_018903485.1 of Drosophila littoralis. NCBI lineage: Eukaryota > Metazoa > Arthropoda > Insecta > Diptera > Drosophilidae > Drosophila > Drosophila littoralis. The sequence goes on along the minus strand of JAEIGF010000626.1, from coordinate 21,482 downwards.
CACGTTTTTAGTCAAAATCGGGGTCGGTTCGAAAATCAAAACTTTTTTGATGATTTTTTTTTTAATATCTCGTCCGACAAATGTCCAATTTTGGAATTTAATACCTGTTCGAATTCTTACGTATCCCTACTATCAACTGCCATTGAAACATTTAAAAAATCGAGGGGTTGAAAAATTTGTTGGCCAAAAACGATTCGTTTGTAAAGCCAACCTTTTTTGATGATTTTTTTTTAAATTTCTCGGCCGGGAAATGTTCAAATTTGGAATTTTATACTATTTGGGACTCGTAAGGATCAGTACTATCGATTGGCAAAAAAATGAAAATCAAAATATTGACCAAAATCGACCAAATGACAAGGGGTCACATCACGTTTTTAGTCAAAATCGGGGTCGGTTCGAAAATCAAAACTTTTTGATGATTTTTTTAATATCTCGTCCGACAAATGTCCAATTTTGGAATTTAATACCTGTTCGAATTCTTACGTATCCCTACTATCAACTGCCATTGAAACATTTAAAAAATCGAGGGTTGAAAAATTTGGTTGGCCAAAAACGATTCGTTTGTAAAGCCAACCTTTTTGATGATTTTTTTTAAATTTCTCGGCCGGGAAATGTTCAAATTTGGAATTTTATACTATTTGGGACTCGTAAGGATCAGTACTATCGATTGGCAAAAAAATGAAAATCAAAATATTGACCAAAATCGACCAAATGACAAGGGGTCACATCACGTTTTTATTCAAAATCGGGGTCGGTTCGAAAATCAAAACTTTTATGTTGTTTTTTTAGATATCACGGCCAAATAATGTCCGATTTTGGAATTTTATACAATTTTGGAGTCGTAAGGATCAGTACTATCGATTGGAATAAAAAAATGAAAATTAATATATTGACCAAAATCGACCAATTGGCACGTTTTTTGTCAAAATCGGGATTTTTTTTTAATCTTCGTCGAAATAATTTCCGATTTTGGAATTATACAATTTTGGACTCGTAAGGATCAGTACCCTCGATTGGAATCAAAAAAAATGAAAATCAAAATATATTGACCTAAATCGACCAATTGGCACGTTTTGTCAAAATCGGGGTCGGTTCGAAAATCAAAACTTTTTTGACGATTTTTTTAAATATCATGGCCAAATAATGTTTGATTTTGGAATTTTATACAATTTTGGACTCGTAAGGATCAGTACCATCCATTGGAATCAAAAAAAATGAAAAGCAAAATATTGACCAAAATCGACCAAATGGCAAGGGGTTACTTCACGTTTTTAGTCAAAATCGGGGTCGGTTCGAAAATCAAAACTTTTTTGATGATTTTTTTTTTAATATCTCGGCCAAATAATGTCCGATTTTGGAAATTTAAACAATTTTGGACTCGTAAGGATCAGTACCATCGATTGGAATCAAAAAAATGAAAAGCAAAATATTGACCAAAATCGACCAAATGGCAAGGGGTTACTTCACGTTTTTAGTCAAAATCGGGGTCGGTTCGAAAATCAAAACTTTTTGATGATTTTTTTAATATCTCGGCCAAATAATGTCCGATTTTGGAAATTTAAACAATTTTGGACTCGTAAGGATCAGTACCATCGATTGGAATCAAAAAAAAATGAAAAGCAAAATATTGACCAAAATCGACCAAATGGCAAGGGGTTACATCACGTTTTTAGTCAAAATCGGGGTCGGTTCGAAAATCAAAACTTTTTTGATGATTTTTTTTTTAATATCTCGTCCGACAAATGTCCAATTTTGGAATTTAATACCTGTTCGAATTCTTACGTATCCCTACTATCAACTGCCATTGAAACATTTAAAAAATCGAGGGGTTGAAAATTTGTTGGCCAAAAACGATTCGTTTGTAAAGCCAACCTTTTTTGATGATTTTTTTAAATTTCTCGGCCGGGAAATGTTCAAATTTGGAATTTTATACTATTTGGGACTCGTAAGGATCAGTACTATCGATTGGCAAAAAAATGAAAATCAAAATATTGACCAAAATCGACCAAATGACAAGGGGTCACATCACGTTTTTAGTCAAAATCGGGGTCGGTTCGAAAATCAAAACTTTTTGATGATTTTTTTTTAATATCTCGTCCGACAAATGTCCAATTTTGGAATTTAATACCTGTTCGAATTCTTACGTATCCCTACTATCAACTGCCATTGAAACATTTAAAAAATCGAGGGGTTGAAAAATTTGTTGGCCAAAAACGATTCGTTTGTAAAGCCAACCTTTTTTGATGATTTTTTTTTAAATTTCTCGGCCGGGAAATGTTAAAATTTGGAATTTTATACCATTTGGGACTCGTAAGGATCAGTACTATCGATTGGCAAAAAATGAAAATCAAAATATTGACCAAAATCGACCAAATGACAAGGGGTCACATCACGTTTTTATTCAAAATCGGGGTCGGTTCGAAAATCAAAACTTTTATGTTGTTTTTTTAGATATCACGGCCAAATAATGTCCGATTTTGGAATTTTATACAATTTTGGAGTCGTAAGGATCAGTACTATCGATTGGAATAAAAAAATGAAAATTAATATATTGACCAAAATCGACCAATTGGCACGTTTTTTGTCAAAATCGGGATTTTTTTTTTTAATCTCGTCCAAATAATTTCCGATTTTGGAATTATACAATTTTGGACTCGTAAGGATCAGTACCCTCGATTGGAATCAAAAAAATGAAAATCAAAATATATTGACCTAAATCGACCAATTGGCACGTTTTGTCAAAATCGGGGTCGGTTCGAAAATCAAAACTTTTTTGACGATTTTTTTAAATATCATGGCCAAATAATGTTTGATTTTGGAATTTTATACAATTTTGGACTCGTAAGGATCAGTACCATCCATTGGAATCAAAAAAAATGAAAAGCAAAATATTGACCAAAATAGACCAAATGGCAAGGGGCTACTTCACGTTTTTAGTCAAAATCGGGGTCGGTTCGAAAATCAAAACTTTTTTGATGATTTTTTTTTTAATATCTCGTCCGACAAATGTCCAATTTTGGAATTTAATACCTGTTCGAATTCTTACGTATCCCTACTATCAACTGCCATTGAAACATTTAAAAAATCGAGGGGTTGAAAAATTTGTTGGCCAAAAACGATTCGTTTGTAAAGCCAACCTTTTTTGATGATTTTTTTTTAAATTTCTCGGCCGGGAAATGTTAAAATTTGGAATTTTATACAATTTTGGAGTCGCAAGGATCAGTACCATCGATTGGAATAAAAAAAATCAAAATCAAAATATATTGACCAAAATCGACAAATTGGCACGTTTTTGTCAAAATCGGGGTCGGTTCGAAAATTCAAACCTTTTTGATGATTTTTTTATACCTCTGCCAAGAAATGTACAATTTTTGAATTTTATACATGTTCGAATTCGTATGTGTCCCTACTATCAATTGCCATTAAAACATTTTAAAAATCGATGTGTTAAAAAATTTGGTTGGCCAAAAACGATTCGTTTGTAAAGTCAACCATTTTTGATGATTTTTTTTAATATCTCGGACAAGAAATGTCCGATTTTGGAATTTTATACTATTTTGGACTCGTAAGGATCAGTACTATCGAATGGAATCAGAAAATGAAAATCAAAATATTGACCAAAATCGACCAAATGGCAAGGGGTTACTTCACGTTTTTAGTCAAAATCGGGGTCGGTTCGAAAATCAAAACTTTTTTGATGATTTTTTTTTTAATATCTCGGCCAAATAATGTCCGATTTTGGAAATTTAAACAATTTTGGACTCGTAAGGATCAGTACCATCGATTGGAATCAAAAAAATGAAAAGCAAAATATTGACCAAAATCGACCAAATGGCAAGGGGTTACTTCACGTTTTTAGTCAAAATCGGGGTCGGTTCGAAAATCAAAACTTTTTTGATGATTTTTTTTATATCTCGGCCAAATAATGTCCGATTTTAGAAATTTAAACAATTTTGGACTCGTAAGGATCAGTACCATCGATTGGAATCAACAAAAAAATGAAAAGCAAAATATTGACCAAAATCGACCAAATGGCAAGGGGTTACTTCACGTTTTTAGTCAAAATCGGGGTCGGTTCGAAAATCAAAACTTTTTTGACGATTTTTTTAAATATCATGGCCAAATAAATTTTGATTTTGGAATTTTATACAATTTTGGAATCGTAAGGATCAGTACCATCCATTGGAATCAAAAAAAATGAAAAGCAAAATATTGACCAAAATCGACCAAATGGCAAGGGGTTACTTCACGTTTTTAGTCAAAATCGGGGTCGGTTCGAAAATCAAAACTTTTTTGATGATTTTTTTTTAATATCTCGTCCGACAAATGTCCAATTTTGGAATTTAATACCTGTTCGAATTCTTACGTATCCCTACTATCAACTGCCATTGAAACATTTAAAAAATCGAGGGGTTGAAAAATTTGTTGGCCAAAAACGATTCGTTTGTAAAGCCAACCTTTTTTGATGATTTTTTTTTAAATTTCTCGGCCGGGAAATGTTCAAATTTGGAATTTTATACTATTTGGGACTCGTAAGGATCAGTACTATCGATTGGCAAAAAAATGAAAATCAAAATATTGACCAAAATCGACCAAATGACAAGGGGTCACATCACGTTTTTAGTCAAAATCGGGGTCGGTTCGAAAATCAAAACTTTTTTGATGATTTTTTTTTAATATCTCGTCCGACAAATGTCCAATTTTGGAATTTAATACCTGTTCGAATTCTTACGTATCCCTACTATCAACTGCCATTGAAACATTTAAAAAATCGAGGGGTTGAAAAATTTGTTGGCCAAAAACGATTCGTTTGTAAAGCCAACCTTTTTTGATGATTTTTTTTTAAATTTCTCGGCCGGGAAATGTTAAAATTTGGAATTTTATACCATTTGGGACTCGTAAGGATCAGTACTATCGATTGGCAAAAAAATGAAAATCAAAATATTGACCAAAATCGACCAAATGACAAGGGGTCACATCACGTTTTTAGTCAAAATCGGGGTCGGTTCGAAAATCAAAACTTTTATGTTGTTTTTTTAGATATCACGGCCAAATAATGTCCGATTTTGGAATTTTATACAATTTTGGAGTCGTAAGGATCAGTACTATCGATTGGAATAAAAAAATGAAAATTAATATATTGACCAAAATCGGCAATTGGCACGTTTTTTGTCAAAATCGGGATTTTTTTTTAATCTCGTCCAAATAATTTCCGATTTTGGAATTATACAATTTTGGACTCGTAAGGATCAGTACCCTCGATTGGAATCAAAAAAATGAAAATCAAAATATATTGACCTAAATCGACCAATTGGCACGTTTTGTCAAAATCGGGGTCGGTTCGAAAATCCAAACCTTTTTGATGATTTTTTTATATCTCTGCCAAGAAATGTACAATTTTTGAATTTTATACATTTTCGAATTCGTATGTGTCCCTACTATCAATTGCCATTAAAACATTTAAAAAATCGATGTGTTAAAAAATTTGGTTGGCCAAAAACGATTTGTTTGTAAAGTCAACCATTTTTGATGATTTTTTTTAATATCTCGGACAAGAAATGTCCGATTTTGGAATTTTATACTATTTTGGACTCGTAAGGATCAGTACTATCGATTGAAATCAGAATATGAAAATTAAAATATTGATCAAAATCGACCAAATGGCAAGGGGTTACTTCACGTTTTTAGTCAAAATCGGGGTCGGTTCGAAAATCAAAACTTTTTTGATGATTTTTTTTTTAATATCTCGGCCAAATAATGTCCGATTTTGGAAATTTAAACAATTTTGGACTCGTAAGGATCAGTACCATCGATTGGAATCAAAAAAATGAAAAGCAAAATATTGACCAAAATCGACCAAATGGCAAGGGGTTACTTCACGTTTTTAGTCAAAATCGGGGTCGGTTCGAAAATCAAAACTTTTTGATGATTTTTTTTAATATCTCGTCCGACAAATGTCCAATTTTGGAATTTAATACCTGTTCGAATTCTTACGTATCCCTACTATCAACTGCCATTGAAACATTTAAAAAATCGATGGGTTGAAAAATTTGTTGGCCAAAAACGATTCGTTTGTAAAGCCAACCTTTTTTGATGATTTTTTTTTAAATTTCTCGGCCGGGAAATGTTAAAATTTGGAATTTTATACCATTTGGGACTCGTAAGGATCAGTACTATCGATTGGCAAAAAAATGAAAATTAAAAATATTGACCAAAATCGACCAATTGGCACGTTTTTTGTCAAAATCGGGATTTTTTTTTAAATCTCGTCCAAATAATTTTGATTTTGGAATTATACAATTTTGGACTCGTAAGGATCAGTACCCTCGATTGGAATCAAAAAAAATGAAAATCAAAATATATTGACCAAAATCGACCAATTGGCACGTTTTGTCAAAATCGCCATTAAAACATTTAAAAAATCGATGTGTTAAAAAATTTGGTTGGCCAAAAACGATTCGTTTGTAAAGTCAACCATTTTTGATGATTTTTTTTTAATATCTCGGACAAGAAATGTCCGATTTTGGAATTTTATACTATTTTGGACTCGTAAGGATCAGTACTATCGATTGGAATCAGAATATGAAAATTAAAATATTGATCAAAATCGACCAAATGGCAAGGGGTTACTTCACGTTTTTAGTCGGTTCGAATATCAAAACTTTTTTGATGATTTTTTTAAATATCTCGGCCAAATAATGTCCGATTTTGGAATTTTATACAATTTTGGACTCGTAAGGATGGTTACAATCGATTGGAATCAAAAAAATGAAAAGCAAAATATTGACCAAAATCGAACAAATGGCAAGGAGTTACATCACGTTTTTTGTCATAATCGGGGTCGGTTCGAAAATCAAAACTTTTTTGACGATTTTTTTAAATATCACGGCCAAATAATGTTTGATTTTGGAATTTTATACAATTTTGGACTCGTAAGGATCAGTACCATCCATTGGAATCAAAAAAATGAAAAGCAAAATATTGACCAAAATCGACCAAATGGCAAGGGGTTACTTCACGTTTTTAGTCAAAATCGGGGTCGGTTCGAAAATCAAAACTTTTTTGATGATTTTTTTTAATATCTCGTCCGACAAATGTCCAATTTTGGAATTTAATACCTGTTCGAATTCTTACGTATCCCTACTATCAACTGCCATTGAAACATTTAAAAAATCGAGGGGTTGAAAAATTTGTTGGCCAAAAACGATTCGTTTGTAAAGCCAACCTTTTTGATGATTTTTTTAAATTTCTCGGCCGGGAAATGATCAAATTTGGAATTTTATACCATTTGGGACTCGTAAGGATCAGTACTATCGATTGGCAAAAAAATGAAAATCAAAATATTGACCAAAATCAACCAAATGACAAGGGGTCACATCACGTTTTTAGTCAAAATCGGGGTCGGTTCGAAAATCTAAACTTTTATGTTGTTTTTTTAGATATCACGGCCAAATAATGTCCGATTTTGGAATTTTATACAATTTTGGACTCGTAAGGATCAGTACTATCGATTGGAATAAAAAAATGAAAATTAATATATTGACCAAAATCGACCAATTGGCACGTTTTTTGTCAAAATCGGGATTTTTTTTTTAATCTCGTCCAAATAATTTCCGATTTTGGAATTATACAATTTTGGACTCGTAAGGATCAGTACCCTCGATTGGAATAAAAAAAATGAAAATCAAAATATATTGACCTAAATCGACCAATTGGCACGTTTTGTCAAAATCGGGGTCGGTTCGAAAATCCAAACCTTTTTGATGATTTTTTTATATCTCTGCCAAGAAATGTACAATTTTTGAATTTTATACATTTTCGAATTCGTATGTGTCCCTACTATCAATTGCCATTAAAACATTTAAAAAATCGATGTGTTAAAAAATTTGGTTGGCCAAAAACGATTTGTTTGTAAAGTCAACCATTTTTGATGATTTTTTTAATATCTCGGACAAGAAATGTCTGATTTTGGAATTTTATACTATTTTGGACTCGTAAGGATCAGTACTATCGATTGAAATCAGAATATGAAAATTAAAATATTGATCAAAATCGACCAAATGGCAAGGGGTTACTTCACGTTTTTAGTCAAAATCGGGGTCGGTTCGAAAATCAAAACTTTTTTGATGATTTTTTTTTAATATCTCGGCCAAATAATGTCCGATTTTGGAAATTTAAACAATTTTGGACTCGTAAGGATCAGTACCATCGATTGGAATCAAAAAAATGAAAAGCAAAATATTGACCAAAATCGACCAAATGGCAAGGGGTTACTTCACGTTTTTAGTCAAAATCGGGGTCGGTTCGAAAATCAAAACTTTTTTGATGATTTTTTTTAATATCTCGTCCGACAAATGTCCAATTTTGGAATTTAATACCTGTTCGAATTCTTACGTATCCCTACTATCAACTGCCATTGAAACATTTAAAAAATCGATGGGTTGAAAAATTTGTTGGCCAAAAACGATTCGTTTGTAAAGCCAACCTTTTTGGATGATTTTTTTTTAAATTTCTCGGCCGGGAAATGTTCAAATTTGGAATTTTATACCATTTGGGACTCGTAAGGATCAGTACTATCGATTGGCAAAAAAATGAAAATTAAAATATTGACCAAAATCGACCAATTGGCACGTTTTTTGTCAAAATCGGGATTTTTTTTTTTAAATCTCGTCCAAATAATTTTGATTTTGGAATTATACAATTTTGGACTCGTAAGGATCAGTACCCTCGATTGGAATCAAAAAAATGAAAATCAAAATATATTGACCAAAATCGACCAATTGGCACGTTTTGTCAAAATCGCCATTAAAACATTTAAAAAATCGATGTGTTAAAAAATTTGGTTGGCCAAAAACGATTCGTTTGTAAAGTCAACCATTTTTGATGATTTTTTTAATATCTCGGACAAGAAATGTCCGATTTTGGAATTTTATACTATTTTGGACTCGTAAGGATCAGTACTATCGATTGGAATCAGAATATGAAAATTAAAATATTGATCAAAATCGACCAAATGGCAAGGGGTTACTTCACGTTTTTAGTCGGTTCGAATATCAAAACTTTTTGATGATTTTTTTAAATATCTCGGCCAAATAATGTCCGATTTTGGAATTTTATACAATTTTGGACTCGTAAGGATGGTTACAATCGATTGGAATCAAAAAAAATGAAAAGCAAAATATTGACCAAAATCGAACAAATGGCAAGGAGTTACATCACGTTTTTTGTCATAACGGGGTCGGTTCGAAAATCAAAACTTTTTGACGATTTTTTTAAATATCACGGCCAAATAATGTTTGATTTTGGAATTTTATACAATTTTGGACTCGTAAGGATCAGTACCATCCATTGGAATCAAAAAAAATGAAAAGCAAAATATTGACCAAAATCGACCAAATGGCAAGGGGTTACTTCACGTTTTTAGTCAAAATCGGGGTCGGTTCGAAAATCAAAACTTTTTTGATGATTTTTTTTAATAACTCGTCCGACAAATGTCCAATTTTGGAATTTAATACCTGTTCGAATTCTTACGTATCCCTACTATCAACTGCCATTGAAACATTTAAAAAATCGAGGGGTTGAAAAATTTGTTGGCCAAAAACGATTCGTTTGTAAAGCCAACCTTTTTTGATGATTTTTTTTTACATTTCTCGGCCGGGAAATGATCAAATTTGGAATTTTATACCATTTGGGACTCGTAAGGATCAGTACTATCGATTGGCAAAAAAATGAAAATCAAAATATTGACCAAAATCAACCAAATGACAAGGGGTCACATCACGTTTTTAGTCAAAATCGGGGTCGGTTCGAAAATCTAAACTTTTATGTTGTTTTTTTAGATATCACGGCCAAATAATGTCCGATTTTGGAATTTTATACAATTTTGGACTCGTAAGGATCAGTACTATCGATTGGAATAAAAAAATGAAAATTAATATATTGACCAAAATCGACCAATTGGCACGTTTTTTGTCAAAATCGATTTTTTTTTTTAATCTCGTCCAAATAATTTCCGATTTTGGAATTATACAATTTTGGACTCGTAAGGATCAGTACCCTCGATTGGAATAAAAAAAATGAAAATCAAAATATATTGACCTAAATCGACCAATTGGCACGTTTTGTCAAAATCGGGGTCGGTTCGAAAATCCAAACCTTTTTGATGATTTTTTTATATCTCTGCCAAGAAATGTACAATTTTAGAATTTTATACTTTTTCGAATTCGTATGTATCCCTACTATCAATTGCCATTAAAACATTTAAAAAATCGATGTGTTAAAAAATTTGGTTGGCCAAAAACGATTCGTTTGTAAAGTCAACCATTTTTGATGATTTTTTTTAATATCTCGGACAAGAAATGTCCGATTTTGGAATTTTATACTATTTTGGACTCGTAAGGATCAGTACTATCGATTGGAATCAGAAAATGAAAATCAAAATATTGACCAAAATCGACCAAATGGCAAGGGGTTACTTCACGTTTTTTGTCAAAATCGGGGTCGGTTCGAAAATCAAAACTTTTTTGATGATTTTTTTTAATATCTCGGCCAAATAATGTCTGATTTTGGAATTTTATACAATTTTGGACTCGTAAGGATGGTTACAATCGATTGGAATCAAAAAAAATGAAAAGCAAAATATTGACCAAAATCGACCAAATGGCACGTTTTGTCAAAATCGGGGTCGGTTCGAAAATCCAAACCTTTTTGATGATTTTTTTATATCTCTGCCAAGAAATTTACAATTTTAGAATTTTATACTTTTTCGAATTCGTATGTATCCCTACTATCAATTGCCATTAAAACATTTAAAAAATCGATGTGTTAAAAAATTTGGTTGGCCAAAAACGATTCGTTTGTAAAGTCAACCATTTTTGATGATTTTTTTTAATATCTCGGACAAGAAATGTCCGATTTTGGAATTTTATACTATTTTGGACTCGTAAGGATCAGTACTATCGATTGGAATCAGAAAATGAAAATCAAAATATTGACCAAAATCGACCAAAAAAATCAAAACTTTTTGATGATTTTTTTTAATATCTCGTCCGACAAATGTCCAATTTTAGAATATAATACCTGTTCGAATTCTTACGTATCCCTACTATCAACTGCCACTGAAACATTTAAAAAATCGATGGGTTAAAAAATTTGTTGGCCAAAAACGATTCGTTTGTAAAGCCAACCTTTTTTGATGATTTTTTTTAAATTTCTCGGCCGGGAAATGTTCAAATTTGGAATTTTATACCATTTGGGACTCGTAAGGATCAGTACTATCGATTGGCAAAAAAATGAAAATCAAAATATTGACCAAAATCGACCAAATGACAAGGGGTTACATCACGTTTTTAGTCAAAATCGGGGTCGGTTCGAAAATCAAAACTTTTTGATGTATTTTTTAGATATCACGGCCAAATAATGTCAGATTTTGGAATTTTATAAAATTTTGGACTCGTAAGGATCAGTACTATCGATTGGAATCCAAAAAAATGAAAAGCAAAATATTGAACAAAATCGACCAAATGGCAAGGAGTTACATCACGTTTTTTGTCATAATCGGGATCGGTTCGAAAATCAAAACTTTTTGATGATTTTTTTTAATATCTCGTCCGACAAATGTCCAATTTTAGAATTTAATACCTGTTCGAATTCTTACGTATCCCTACTATCAATTGCCATTGAAACATTTTAAAAATCGATGGGTTCAAAAATTTGTTGACCAAAAAACGATTTGTTTGTAAAGTCAACCTTTTTGATGATTTTTGGCATCAAAAAAATGAAAATCAACATTTTGACCAAAGTCGACAATTTTATACCATTTTAGACTCGTAAGGATCAGTACTATCGATTGGAATCAAAAAAATGAAAAGCAAAATATTGACCAAAATCGACCAAATGGCAAGGGGTTACTTCAAGTTTTTAGTCAAAATCGGGGTCGGTTCGAAAATCAATACTTTTTTGATGATTTTTTTTTAATATCTCGTCCGACAAATGTCCAATTTTGGAATTTAATACCTGTTCGAATTCTTACGTATCCCTACTATCAACTGCCATTGAAACATTTAAAAAATCGATTGGTTAAAAAATTTGTTGGCCAAAAACGATTCGTTTGTAAAGCCAACCTCTTTTGATGATTTTTTTTAAATTTCTCGGGCGGGAAATGTTCAAATTTGGAATTTTATACCATTTGGGACTCGTAAGGATCAGTACTATCGATTGGCAAAAAAATGAAAATCAAAATATTGACCAAAATAGACCAAATGACCAGGGGTTACATCACGTTTTTTGTCATAATCGGGGTCGGTTCGAAAATCAAAACTTTTTTGATGATTTTTTTTTTAATATCTCGGCCAAATAATGTCCGATTTTGGAAATTTAAACAATTTTGGACTCGTAAGGATCAGTACCATCGATTGGAATCAAAAAAAATGAAAAGCAAAATATTGACCAAAATCGACCAAATGGCAAGGTTACTTCACGTTTTTAGTCAAAATCGGGGTCGGTTCGAAAATCAAAACTTTTTTGATGATTTTTTTTTAATATCTCGGCCAAATAATGTCCGCAATTGTAAAATTTTTTACTATTTTGGACTCGTAAGGATCAGTACTATCGATTGAAATAAAAAAATTAAAATTAAAACATTGATCAAAATCGACCATATGCCAAGGGGTTACATCACGTTTTTTGTCATAATCGGGGTCGTTTCGAAAATCAAAACTTTTTGACGATTTTTTAAATATCACGGCCAAATAATGTTTGATTTTGGAATTTTATACAATTTTGGACTCGTAAGGTTCGAAAATCAAAACTTTTTGATGATTTTTTTAATATCTCGTCCGACAAATGTCCTATTTTAGAATATAATACCTGTTCGAATTCTTACGTATCCCTACTATCAACTGCCATTGAAACATTTAAAAAAATCGATGGGTTAAAAAATTTGTTGGCCAAAAACGATTCGTTTGTAAAGCCAACCTTTTTTGATGATTTTTTTAAATTTCTCGGCCGGGAAATGTTCAAATTTGGAATTTTATACCATTTGGGACTCGTAAGGATCAGTACTATCGATTGGCAAAAAAATGAAAATCAAAATATTGACCAAAATCGACCAAATGACAAGGGGTTACATCACGTTTTTAGTCAAAATCGGGGTCGGTTAGAAAATCAAAACTTTTTTGATGTATTTTTTAGATATCACGGCCAAATAATGTCAGATTTTGGAATTTTATAAAATTTTGGACTCGTAAGGATCAGTACTATCGATTGGAATCCAAAAAAATGAAAAGCAAAATATTGAACAAAATCGACCAAATGGCAAGGAGTTACATCACGTTTTTTGTCATAATCGGGATCGGTTCGAAAATCAAAACTTTTTGATGATTTTTTTAATATCTCGTCCGACAAATGTCCAATTTTAGAATTTAATACCTGTTCGAATTCTTACGTATCCCTACTATCAATTGCCATTGAAACATTTTAAAAATCGATGGGTTCAAAAAATTTGTTGACCAAAAAACGATTTGTTTGTAAAGTCAACCTTTTTTGATGATTTTTGGCATCAAAAAAATGAAAATCAACATTTTGACCAAAGTCGACAATTTTATACCATTTTAGACTCGTAAGGATCAGTACTATCGATTGGAATCAAAAAATGAAAAGCAAAATATTGATCAAAATCGACCAAATGGCAAGGGGTTACTTCAAGTTTTTTAGTCAAAATCGGGGTCGGTTCGAAAATCAATACTTTTTGATGATTTTTTTTAATATCTCGTCCGACAAATGTCCAATTTTGGAATTTAATACCTGTTCGAATTCTTACGTATCCCTACTATCAACTGCCATTGAAACATTTAAAAAATCGATTGGTTAAAAAATTTGTTGGCCAAAAACGATTCGTTTGTAAAGCCAACCTCTTTTGATGATTTTTTTTAAATTTCTCGGGCGGGAAATGTTCAAATTTGGAATTTTATACCATTTGGGACTCGTAAGGATCAGTACTATCGATTGGCAAAAAAATGAAAATCAAAATATTGACCAAAATAGACCAAATGACCAGGGGTTACATCACGTTTTTAGTCAAAATCGGGGTCGGTTCGAAAATCAAAACTTTTTTGATGATTTTTTTTTTTTAATATCTCGGTCAAATAATGTTTGATTTTGGAAATTTAAACAATTTTGGACTCGTAAGGATCAGTACCATCGATTGGAATCAAAAAAAATGAAAAGCAAAATATTGACCAAAATCGACCAAATGGCAAGGGGTTACTTCACGTTTTTAGTCAAAATCGGGGTCGGTTCGAAAATCAAAACTTTTTTGATGATTTTTTTTTTAATATCTCGGTCAAATAATGTTTGATTTTGGAAATTTAAACAATTTTGGACTCGTAAGGATCAGTACCATCGATTGGAATCAAAAAAAATGAAAAGCAAAATATTGACCAAAATCGACCAAATGGCAAGGGGTTACTTCGTTTTTTAGTCAAAATCGGGGTCGGTTCGAAAATCAAAACTTTTTTGATGATTTTTTAAATATCACGGCCAAATAATGTCCGATTTGGAATTATACAATTTTGGACTTGTAAGGATCAGTACCATCGATTGGAATCAAAAAAAATGAAAATCAAAATATATTGACCTAAATCGACCAATTGGCACGTTTTGTCAAAATCGGGGTCGGTTCGAAAATCCAAACCTTTTTGATGATTTTTTTATATCTCTGCCAAGAAATGTACAATTTAGAATTTTATACTTTTTCGAATTCGTATGTATCCCTACTATCAATTGCCATTAAAACATTTAAAAATCGATGTGTTAAAAAATTTGGTTGGCCAAAAACGATTCGTTTGTAAAGTCAACCATTTTTGATGATTTTTTTTTAATATCTCGGCCAAATAATGTTTGATTTTGGAAATTTAAACAATTTTGGACTCGTAAGGATCAGTACCATCGATTGGAATCAAAAAAAATGAAAAGCAAAATATTGACCAAAATCGACCAAATGGCAAGGGGTTACTTCACGTTTTTAGTCAAAATCGGGGTCGGTTCGAAAATCAAAACTTTTTGATGATTTTTTTTTATATCTCGGCAAATAATGTCTGATTTTGGAATTTTATACAATTTTGGACTCGTACGGATGGTTACAATCGATTGAAATCAAAAAAAATGATAAGCAAAATATTGACCAAAAATCGACCAAATGGCAAGGAGTAACATTACGTTTTTTGTCATAATCGGGGTCGGTTCGAAAATCAAAACTTTTTTGACGATTTTTTTAAATATCACGGCCAAATAATGTCCGATTTTGGAATTATACAATTTTGGACTTGTAAGGATCAGTACCTTCGATTGGAATCAAAAAAAATGAAAATCAAAATATATTGACCAAAATCGACCAATTGGCACGTTTTGTCAAAATCGGGGTCGGTTCAAAAATCCAAACCTTTTTGATGATTTTTTTATATCTCTGCCAAGAAATGTACAATTTTTGAATTTTATACATTTTCGAATTCGTATGTGTCCCTACTATCAAATGCCATTAAAACATTTTAAAAATCGATGTGTTAAAAAATTTGGTTGGCCAAAAACGATTCGTTTGTAAAGTCAACCATTTTTGATGATTGTTTTTTAATATCTCGGACAAGAAATCTCCGCTTTTGGAATTTTATACTATTTTGGACTCGTAAGGATCAGTACTATCGATTGGAATCAGAAAATGAAAATCAAAATATTGACCAAAATCGACCAAATGGCAAGGGGTTACTTCACGTTTTTAGTAAAAATCGGGGTCGGTTCGAAAATCAAAACTTTTTTGATGATTTTTTTTAATATCTCGGCCAAATAATGTTTGATTTTGGAAATTTAAACAATTTTGGACTCGTAAGGATCAGTACCATCGATTGGAATCAAAAAAAATGAAAAGCAAAATATTGACCAAAATCGACCAAATGGCAAGGGGTTACTTCACGTTTTTAGTCAAAATCGGGGTCGGTTCGAAAATCAAAACTTTTTTGATGATTTTTTTTTAATATCTCGGCCAAATAATGTCCGCAATTGTAAAATTTTTTACTATTTTGGACTCGTAAGGATCAGTACTATCGAATGAAATAAAAAAATGTAAATTAAAATATTGACCAAAATCGACCAAATGGCAAGGGGTTACTTCACGTTTTTAGTCAAAATCGGGGTCGGTTCGAAAATCAAAACTTTTTTGATGATTTTTTTTTTAATATCTCGGCCAAATAATGTCTGATTTTGGAATTTTATACAATTTTGGACTCGTACGGATGGTTACAATCGATTGAAATCCAAAAAAATGAAAAGCAAAATATTGACCAAAATCGACCAAATGGCAAGGAGTAACATCACGTTTTTTGTCATAATCGGGGTCGGTTCGAAAATCAAAACTTTTTGACGATTTTTTTAAATATAACGGCCAAATAATGTCCGATTTTGGAATTATACAATTTTGGACTTGTAAGGATCAGTACCATCGATTGGAATCAAAAAAAATGAAAATCAAAATATATTGACCTAAATCGACCAATTGGCACGTTTTGTCAAAATCGGGGTCGGTTCGAAAATCCAAACCTTTTTGATGATTTTTTATATCTCTGCCAAGAAATGTACAATTTTAGAATTTTATACTTTTTCGAATTCGTATGTATCCCTACTATCAATTGCCATTAAAACATTTAAAAAAATCGATGTGTTAAAAAATTTGGTTGGCCAAAAACGATTCGTTTGTAAAGTCAACCATTTTTGATGATTGTTTTTTAATATCTCGGACAAGAAATCTCCGATTTTGGAATTTTATACTATTTTGGACTCGTAAGGATCAGTACTATCGATTGGAATCAGAAAATGAAAATCAAAATATTGACCAAAATCGACCAAATGGCAAGGGGTTACTTCACGTTTTTAGTCAAAATCGGGGTCGGTTCGAAAATCAAAACTTTTTCATGATTTTTTTTTAATATCTCGGCCAAATAATGTTTGATTTTGGAAATTTAAACAATTTTGGACTCGTAAGGATCAGTACCATCGATTGGAATCAAAAAAAAATGAAAAGCAAAATATTGACCAAAATCGACCAAATGGCAAGGGTTACTTCCCGTTTTTAGTCAAAATCGGGGTCGGTTCGAAAATCAAAACTTTTTTGATGATTTTTTTTAATATCTCGGCAAATAATGTCCGCAATTGTAAAATTTTTACTATTTTGGACTCGTAAGGATCAGTACTATCGAATGAAATAAAAAATGTAAATTAAAATATTGACCAAAAATCGACCAAATGGCAAGGAGTAACATCACGTTTTTTGCCATAATCGGGGTCGGTTCGAAAATCAAAACTTTTTTGACGATTTTTTTAAATATCACGGCCAAATAATGTCCGATTTTGGAATTATACAATTTTGGACTTGTAAGGATCAGTACCATCGATTGGAATCAAAAAAAATGAAAAGCAAAATATTGACCAAAATCGACCAAATGGCAAGGGGTTACTTCACGTTTTTAGTCAAAATCGGGGTCGGTTCGAAAATAAAACTTTTTTGATGATTTTTTTAATATCTCGGCCAAATAATGTCTGATTTTGGAATTTTATACAATTTTGGACTCGTAAGGATGGTTACAATCGATTGGAATCAAAAAAATGAAAAGCAAAATATTGACCAAAATCGACCAAATGGCAAGGAGTTACATCACGTTTTTTTGTCATAATCGGGGTCGGTTCGAAAATCAAAACTTTTTTGATGATTTTTTTTAATATCTCGTAAGGATCAGTACTATCGAATGAAATAAAAAAATGTAAATTAAAATATTGACCAAAATCGACCAAATGGCAAGGAGTAACATCACGTTTTTTGTCATAATCGGGGTCGGTTCGAAAATCAAAACTTTTTTGACGATTTTTTTAAATATCTCGGCCAAATAATGTTTGATTTTGGAAATTTAAACAATTTTGGACTCGTAAGGATCAGTACCATCGATTGGAATCAAAAAAAATGAAAAGCAAAATATTGACCAAAATCGACCAAATGGCAAGGGGTTACTTCACGTTTTTAGTCAAAATCGGGGTCGGTTCGAAAATCAAAACTTTTTGATGATTTTTTTAATATCTCGGTCAAATAATGTTTGATTTTGGAAATTTAAACAATTTTGGACTCGTACGGATGGTTACAATCGATTGAAATCAAAAAAAAATGAAAAGCAAAATATTGACCAAAATCGACCAAATGGCAAGGGAGTAACATCACGTTTTTTGTCATAATCGGGGTCGGTTCGAAAATCAAAACTTTTTTGACGATTTTTTAAATATCACGGCCAAATAATGTCCGATTTTGGAATTCTACAATTTTGGACTTGTAAGGATCAGTACCATCGATTGGAATCAAAAAAAATGAAAATCAAAATATATTGACCTAAATCGACCAATTGGCACGTTTTGTCAAAATCGGGGTCGGTTCGAAAATCCAAACCTTTTGATGATTTTTTTATCTCTGCCAAGAAATGTACAATTTTAGAATTTTATACTTTTTTCGAATTCGTATGTATCCCTACTATCAATTGCCATTAAAACATTTAAAAAATCGATGTGTTAAAAAATTTGGTTGGCCAAAAACGATTCGTTTGTAAAGTCAACCATTTTTGATGATTTTTTTAATATCTCGGCCAAATAATGTTTGATTTTGGAAATTTAAACAATTTTGGACTCGTAAGGATCAGTACCATCGATTGGAATCAAAAAAAATGAAAAGCAAAATATTGACCAAAATCGACCAAATGGCAAGGGGTTACTTCACGTTTTTAGTCAAAATCGGGGTCGGTTCGAAAATCAAAACTTTTTTGATGATTTTTTTTTTAATATCTCGGCCAAATAATGTCTGATTTTGGAATTTTATACAATTTTGGACTCGTAAGGATGGTTACAATCGATTGAAATCAAAAAAAAATGAAAAGCAAAATATTGACCAAAATCGACCAAATGGCAAGGAGTAACATCACGTTTTTTCATCATAATCGGGGTCGGTTCGAAAATCAAAACTTTTTGACGATTTTTTTAAATATCACGGCCAAATAATGTCCGATTTTGGAATTATACAATTTTGGACTTGTAAGGATCAGTACCATCGATTGGAATCAAAAAAAATGAAAATCAAAATATATTGACCAAAATCGACCAATTGGCACGTTTTGTTAAAATCGGGGTCGGTTCGTAAATCAAACCTTTTTGATGATTTTTTTTATATCTCTGCCAAGAAATGTACAATTTTTGAATTTTATACATTTTCGAATTCGTATGTATCCCTTCTATCAATTGCCATTAAAACATTTTAAAAATCGATGTGTTAAAAAATTTGGTTGGCCAAAAACGATTCGTTTGTAAAGTCAACCATTTTGATGATTTTTTAATATCTCGGACAAGAAATGTCCGATTTTGGAATTTTATACTATTTTGGACTCGTAAGGATCAGTACTATCGATTGGAATCAGAAAATTAAAATCAAAATATTGACCAAAATCGACCAAATGGCAAGGGGTTACTTCACGTTTTTAGTCAAAATCGGGGTCGGTTCGAAAATCAAAACTTTTTTGATGATTTTTTTTTAATATCTCGGCCAAATAATGTCCGCAATTGTAATATTTTTTACTATTTTGGACTCGTAAGGATCCGTACTATCGATTGAAATAAAAAAATTAAAATTAAAACATTGATCAAAATCGACCATATGCCAAGGGGTTACATCACGTTTTTTGTCATAATCGGGGTCGTTTCGAAAATCAAAACTTTTTTTGACGATTTTTTTAAATATCACGGCCAAATAATGTTTGATTTTGGAATTTTATACAATTTTGGACTCGTAAGGATCAGTACTATCGATTGGAATCCATCAACTGCCATTGAAACATTTAAAAATCGATGGGTTAAAAATCTTGTTGGCCAAAAACGATTCGTTTGTAAAGCCAACCTTTTTTGATAATTTTTTTTAAATTTCTCGGCCGGGAAATGTTCAAATTTGGAATTTTATACCATTTGGGACTCGTAAGGATCAGTACTATCGATTGGCAAAAAATGAAAATCAAAATATTGACCAAAATCGACCAAAAAAAAAAAGTTTTATTTCCAAAGAAAAAAAGTATTACATTGGAAAAAAATGAAAAGCAAAAATATATTGACCAAAATCGACCAAATGGAAAGGGAAGGGGTCACGTACGTTTTTAGTCAAAATCGGAGTTGGTTCGAAAATCAAAACTTTTTGATGATTTTTTTTAATATTTCGGCCAAATAATGTCAGATTTTGGAATTTTTTACAATTTTGGAGTCGTAAGGATCAGTACTATCGATTGGAATAAAAAAATGAAAATTAAAATATTGATCAAAATCGACCATATGCCAAGGGGTTACTTCACCTTTTTAGTCGGTTCGAATATCAAAACTATTTGATGATTGTTTTAAATATCTCAGCCAAATGTCCGATTTTGGAATTTTATACAATTTTGGACTCGTAAGGATGGTTACAATCGATTGGAATCAAAAAAATGTAAAAGCAAAATATTGTCCAAAATCGACCAAATGGCAAGGAGTTACATCACGTTTTTTGTCATAATCGGGGTCGGTTCGAAAATCAAAACTTTTTGACGATTTTTTTAAATATCACGGCCAAATTATGTCCGATTTTGGAATTATACAATTTTGGACTCGTAAGGATCAGTACCATCGATTGGAATCAAAAAAAATGAAAATGAAAATATATTGACCAAAATCGACCAATTGGCACGTTTTGTCAAAATCGGGGTCGGTTCGAAAATCCAAACCTTTTTGATGATTTTTTTATATCTCTGCCAAGAAATTTACAATTTTTGAATTTTATACTTTTTCGAATTCGTATGTATCCTACTATCAATTACCATTAAAACATTTTAAAAATCGATGTGTTAAAAAATTTGGTTGGCTAAAAACGATTCGTTTGTAAAGTCAATCATTTTTGATGATTTTTTTAATATCTCGGACAAGAAATGTCCGATTTTGGAATTTTATACTATTTTGGACTCGAAAGGATCAGTACTATCGATTGGAATCAGAAAATGAAAATCAAAATATTGACCAAAATCGACCAAATAGCAAGGGGTTACTTCACGTTTTTAGTCAAAATCGGGGTCGGTTCGAAAATCAAAACTTTTTGATGATTTTTTTTTTAATATCTCGGCCAAATGATGTCCGATTGTGGAAATTTAAACAATTTTGGACTCGTAAGGATCAGTACCATCGATTGGAATCAAAAAATATGAAAAGCAAAATATTGACCAAAATCGACCAAATGGCAAGGGGTTACTTCACGTTTTTAGTCAAAATCGGGGTCGGTTCGAAAATCAAAACTTTTTGATGATTTTTTTAATATCTCGGCCAAATAATGTCCGCAATTGTAATATTTTTACTATTTTGGACTCGTAAGGATCAGTACTATCGATTGAAATAAAAAAATT
>JAEIGF010000625.1:0-45581 GCA_018903485.1 Drosophila littoralis | reverse complement strand
ACCTCCCTGCCGTAAAAAAAAAAAAAAAAAAAACACACACACACACAAAAACTTTCAAACAATTCAATCTTGACCTGCACAACAATTGCACACAAACCACACTTTTATATTACTATTATAAACAAACCCATTCAAAACAACAACACTGACCTACACAATTATTATAAACAAACTCGGCCTTCATAACTAACGTAAACAAACCACTTCCTGTGACATCGTGACGTCACTTCCTGTGCCAGAACATACATTCCCCACCACGGTGACGTCACTTCCTGTGCCAGAACATACATTCCCTATCTGCAAATACCAGATTGTCGGGGCTCCTGGAATTTGAGTCAAGTTTTGGGTAAGCAGTTTGGACTTTCAGGTGAGGCTGTATGTTTTAAGACTTAATAGTCGGGTGTGACTATTTGTTTTTGACTAGCTCCCCTGGCTGCAAATGCCAGATTGGCAGGGGTCCTGGTATCTGATTCAAGTTTGGCAAAGCAGTTTTGACAGCCAGGTAAGGCTGTATGTTTTAAGACTAAATAGTAGGGTGAGACTATTTGGCTTTGACTTGCTCCCCTAGGCTGCAAATGCCAGATTGGCAGGGCTGGGACAAGTTTTGGGTGAACAGTTTTGACTTCCAGATGAGGCTGTATGTTTTACGATTAAATAGTCGGGTGTGACTACTTGTTTTTGACTACTCCCCTTGGCTGCAAATGCCACATTGGCAGGGTTCCTGGTATCTGAGACAAATTTTGGTAAAGCAGTTTTTGACGGCCAGGTAAGGCCTTATGTTTTAATATGGAATCGTCGGGTGAGACCGTTTTGGCTTTGACTTGCTCCCCTAGGCAGCAAATGCCAAATTGGCAGGGCTCCTGGTATCTGAGACAAGTTTTGGGTGAGCAGTTTTGACTTCCAGGTGAGGCTGTATGTTTTCAGACTAAATAGTCGGGTGAGACTATTTGGCTTTGACTAGCTCCCCTTGGCTGCAAATGCCAAATTGGCAGGGCTCCTGGTATCTGAGACAAGTTTTGGTAAAGCAGTTTTGACTTCCAGGTGAGGCTGTATGTTTTCAGACTAAATAGTCGGGTGAGACTATTTGGCTTTGACTAGCTCCCCTTGGCTGCAAATGCCAAATTGGCAGGGCTCCTGGTATCTGAGACAAATTTTGGTAAAGCAGTTTTGACTTCCAGGTAAGGCTGTATGTTTTAATATGAAATAGTCGGGTGAGACCGTTTTGGCTTTGACTTGCTCCCCTAGGCAGCAAATGCCAGATTGGCAGGGCTCCTGGTATCTGAGACAAGTTTTGGGTGAGCAGTTTTGACTTCCAGGTGAGGCTGTATGTTTTAAGATTAAATAGTCTGGTAAAACTATTTGGCTTTGACCTGCTCCTCTAGGTTGCAATGTCAAATTGGCAGGGTCTCCTGGTATCTGAGACAAGTTTTGGTAAAGCAGTTTTGACTTCCAGGTGAGGCTGTATGTTTTCAGACTAAATAGTCAGGTGAGACTATTTGGCTTTGACTAGCTCCCCTTGGCTGCAAATGCCAAATTGGCAGGGCTCCTGGTATCTGAGACAAGTTTTGGTAAAGCAGTTTTGACTTCCAGGTAAGGCTGTATGTTTTAAGACTAAATAGTCGGGTGAGACTATTTGGCTTTGACTTGCTCCCCTAGGCAGCAAATGCCAGATTGGCAGGGCTCCTGGTATCTGAGACAAGTTTTGGGTGAGCAGTTTTGACTTCCAGGTGAGGCTGTATGTTTTAAGATTAAATAGTCTGGTGAGACTATTTGGCTTTGACCTGCTCCTCTAGGTTGCAATGTCAAATTGGCAGATCTCCTGGTATCTGAGACAAGTTTTGGTAAAGCAGTTTTGACTTCCAGGTGAGGCTGTATGTTTTCAGACTAAATAGTCGGGTGAGACTATTTGGCTTTGACTAGCTCCCCTAGGCTGCAAATGCCAGATTGGCAGGGTTCCTGGTATCTGAGACAAATTTTGGTGAAGCAGTTTTGACGTCCAGGTAAGGCTGTATGTTTTAAGATGAAATAGTCGGGTGAGACTATTTGGCTTTGACTTGCTCCCCTAGGCAGCAAATGCCAGATTGGCAGGGCTCCTGGTATCTGAGACAAGTTTTGGGTGAGCAGTTTTGACTTCCAGGTGAGGCTGTATGTTTTAAGATTAAATAGTCTGGTGAGACTATTTGGCTTTGACCTGCTCCTCTAGGTTGCAATGTCAAATTGGCAGGTCTCCTGGTATCTGAGACAAGTTTTGGTAAAGCAGTTTTGACTTCCAGGTGAGGCTGTATGTTTTCAGACTAAATAGTCGGGTGAGACTATTTGGCTTTGACTAGCTCCCCTAGGCTGCAAATGCCAGATTGGCAGGGTTCCTGGTATCTGAGACAAGTTTTGGGTGAGCAGTTTTGACTTCCAGGTAAGGCTGTATGTTTTAAGACTAAATAGTCGGGTGAGACTATTTGGCTTTGACTTGCTCCCCTAGGCAGCAAATGCCAGATTGGCAGGGCTCCTGGTATCTGAGACAAGTTTTGGGTGAGCAGTTTTGACTTCCAGGTGAGGCTGTATGTTTTAAGATTAAATAGTCTGGTGAGACTATTTGGCTTTGACCTGCTCCTCTAGGTTGCAATGCAAAATTGGCAGATCTCCTGGTATCTGAGACAAGTTTTGGTAAAGCAGTTTTGACTTCCAGGTGAGGCTGTATGTTTTCAGACTAAATAGTCGGGTGAGACTATTTGGCTTTGACTAGCTCCCCTTGGCTGCAAATGCCAAATTGGCAGGGCTCCTGGTATCTGAGACAAGTTTTGGTAAAGCAGTTTTGACTTCCAGGTGAGGCTGTATGTTTTCAGACTAAATAGTCGGGTGAGACTATTTGGCTTTGACTAGCTCCCCTTGGCTGCAAATGCCAAATTGGCAGGGCTCCTGGTATCTGAGACAAGTTTTGGGTGAGCAGTTTTGACTTCCAGGTAAGGCTGTATGTTTTAAGACTAAATAGTCGGGTGAGACTATTTGGCTTTGACTTGCTCCCCTAGGCAGCAAATGCCAGATTGGCAGGGCTCCTGGTATCTGAGACAAGTTTTGGGTGAGCAGTTTTGACTTCCAGGTGAGGCTGTATGTTTTAAGATTAAATAGTCTGGTGAGACTATTTGGCTTTGACCTGCTCCTCTAGGTTGCAATGTCAAATTGGCAGGTCTCCTGGTATCTGAGACAAGTTTTGGGTAAAGCAGTTTTGACTTCCAGGTGAGGCTGTATGTTTTCAGACTAAATAGTCGGGTGAGACTATTTGGCTTTGACTAGCTCCCCTAGGCTGCAAATGCCAAATTGGCAGGGCTCCTGGTATCTGAGACAAGTTTTGGTAAAGCAGTTTTGACTTCCAGGTAAGGCTGTATGTTTTAAGACTAAATAGTCGGGTGAGACTATTTGGCTTTGACTAGCTCCCCTAGGCTGCAAATGCCAAATTGGCAGGGCTCCTGGTATCTGAGACAAGTTTTGGTAAAGCAGTTTTGACTTCCAGGTGAGGCTGTATGTTTTCAGACTAAATAGTCGGGTGAGACTATTTGGCTTTGACTAGCTCCCCTAGGCTGCAAATGCCAGATTGGCAGGGCTCCTGGTATCTGAGACAAGTTTTGGTAAAGCAGTTTTGACGTCCAGGTAAGGCTGTATGTTTTAAGATTGAATAGTCGGGTGAGACCGTATTTGGCTTTGACTTGCTCCCCTATGCAGCAAATGCCAAATTGGCAGGGCTCCTGGTATCTGAGACAAGTTTTGGGTGAGCAGTTTTGACTTCCTGGTGAGGCTGTATGTTTTAAGATTAAATAGTCTGGTGAGACTATTTGGCTTTGACCTGCTCCCCTAGGTTGCAAATGCCAAATTGGCAGGGCTCCTGGTATCTGAGACAAGTTTTGGTAAAGCAGTTTTGACTTCCAGGTGAGGCTGTATGTTTTCAGACTAAATAGTCGGGTGAGACTATTTGGCTTTGACTAGCTCCCCTTGGCTGCAAATGCCAGATTGGCAGGGCTCCTGGTATCTGAGACAAGTTTTGGTAAAGCAGTTTTGACTTCCAGGTGAGGCTGTATGTTTTAAGACTAAATAGTCGGGTGAGACTATTTGGCTTTGACTTGCTCCCCTAGGCTGCAAATGCCAGATTGGCAGGGCTCCTGGTATCTGAGACAAGTTTTGGGTGAGCAGTTTTGACTTCCAGGTGAGGCTGTATGTTTTAAGATTAAATAGTCTGGTGAGACTATTTGGCTTTGACCTGCTCCCCTAGGTTGCAATGTCAAATTGGCAGGGTCTCCTGGTATCTGAGACAAGTTTTGGGTAAGCAGTTTTGACTTCCAGGTGAGGCTGTATGTTTTAAGACTAAATAGTCGGGTGAGACTATTTGGCTTTGACTAGCTCCCCTAGGCTGCAAATGCCAGATTGGCAGGGCTCCTGGTATCTGAGACAAGTTTTGGTAAAGCAGTTTTGACTTCCAGGTAAGGCTGTATGTTTTAAGACTAAATAGTCGGGTGAGACTATTTGGCTTTGACTTGCTCCCCTAGGCTGCAAATGCCAGATTGGCAGGGCTCCTGGTATCTGAGACAAGTTTTGGGTGAGCAGTTTTGACTTCCAGGTGAGGCTGTATGTTTTAAGATTAAATAGTCTGGTGAGACTATTTGGCTTTGACTTGCTCCCCTAGGCAGCAAATGCCAAATTGGCAGGGCTCCTGGTATCTGAGACAAGTTTTGGGTGAGCAGTTTTGACTTCCAGGTGAGGCTGTATGTTTTAAGACTAAATAGTCGGGTGAGACTATTTGGCTTTGACTTGCTCCCCTAGGCTGCAAATGCCAGATTGGCAGGGCTCCTGGTATCTGAGACAAGTTTTGGGTAAAGCAGTTTTGACTTCCAGGTGAGGCTGTATGTTTTAAGACTAAATAGTCGGGTGAGACTATTTGGCTTTGACTTGCTCCCCTAGGCTGCAAATGCCAGATTGGCAGGGCTCCTGGTATCTGAGACAAGTTTTGGGTGAGCAGTTTTGACTTCCAGGTGAGGCTGTATGTTTTAAGATTAAATAGTCTGGTGAGACTATTTGGCTTTGACCTGCTCCTCTAGGTTGCAAATGTCAAATTGGCAGATCTCCTGGTATCTGAGACAAGTTTTGGTAAAGCAGTTTTGACTTCCAGGTGAGGCTGTATGTTTTCAGACTAAATAGTCGGGTGAGACTATTTGGCTTTGACTAGCTCCCCTAGGCTGCAAATGCCAGATTGGCAGGGCTCCTGGTATCTGAGACAAGTTTTGGGTGAAGCAGTTTTGACTTCCAGGTGAGGCTGTATGTTTTAAGATTAAATAGTCGGGTGAGACTATTTGGCTTTGACTTGCTCCCCTAGGCTGCAAATGCCAGATTGGCAGGGCTCCTGGTATCTGAGACAAGTTTTGGGTGAAGCAGTTTTGACTTCCAGGTGAGGCTGTATGTTTTAAGATTAAATAGTCGGGTGAGACTATTTGGCTTTGACTTGCTCCCCTAGGCTGCAAATGCCAAATTGGCAGGGCTCCTGGTATCTGAGACAAGTTTTGGTAAAGCAGTTTTGACTTCCAGGTGAGGCTGTATGTTTTAAGACTAAATAGTCGGGTGAGACTATTTGGCTTTGACTTGCTCCCCTATGCAGCAAATGCCAGATTGGCAGGGCTCTTGGTATCTGAGACAAGTTTTGGGTGAGCAGTTTTGACTTCCTGGTGAGGCTGTATGTTTTAAGATTAAATAGTCTGGTGAGACTATTTGGCTTTGACTTGCTCCCCTAGGCTGCAAATGCCAAATTGGCAGGGCTCCTGGTATCTGAGACAAGTTTTGGTAAAGCAGTTTTGACTTCCAGGTGAGGCTGTATGTTTTCAGACTAAATAGTCGGGTGAGACTATTTGGCTTTGACTAGCTCCCCTAGGCTGCAAATGCCAGATTGGCAGGGCTCCTGGTATCTGAGACAAGTTTTGGTAAAGCAGTTTTGACGTCCAGGTAAGGCTGTATGTTTTAAGACTAAATAGTCGGGTGAGACTATTTGGCTTTGACTTGCTCCCCTATGCAGCAAATGCCAGATTGGCAGGGCTCTTGGTATCTGAGACAAGTTTTGGGTGAGCAGTTTTGACTTCCAGGTGAGGCTGTATGTTTTAAGATTAAAAAGTCTGGTGAGACCGTTTTGGCTTTGACCTGCTCCTCTAGGCTGCAAATGCCAAATTGGCAGGTCTCCTGGTATCTGAGACAAGTTTTGGTAAAGCAGTTTTGACTTCCAGGTGAGGCTGTATGTTTTCAGACTAAATAGTCGGGTGAGACTATTTGGCTTTGACTAGCTCCCCTAGGCTGCAAATGCCAGATTGGCAGGGCTCCTGGTATCTGAGACAAGTTTTGGGTAAAGCAGTTTTGACTTCCAGGTGAGGCTGTATGTTTTAAGATTAAATAGTCGGGTGAGACTATTTTGGCTTTGACTTGCTCCCCTAGGCTGCAAATGCCAGATTGGCAGGGCTCCTGGTATCTGAGACAAGTTTTGGGTGAAAGCAGTTTTGACTTCCAGGTGAGGCTGTATGTTTTAAGATTAAATAGTCTGGTGAGACTATTTGGCTTTGACCTTGCTCCCCTAGGCTGCAAATGCCAAATTGGCAGGGCTCCTGGTATCTGAGACAAGTTTTGGTAAAGCAGTTTTGACTTCCAGGTGAGGCTGTATGTTTTAAGACTAAATAGTCGGGTGAGACTATTTGGCTTTGACTAGCTCCCCTAGGCTGCAAATGCCAGATTGGCAGGGCTCCTGGTATCTGAGACAAGTTTTGGGTGAAGCAGTTTTGACTTCCAGGTGAGGCTGTATGTTTTAAGATTATATAGTCTGGTGAGACTCTTTGGCTTTGACTTGCTCCCCTAGGCTGCAAATGCCAAATTGGCAGGGCTCCTGGTATCTGAGACATGTTTTGGGTAAGCAGTTTTGACTTCCAGGTGAGGCTGTATGTTTTAAGACTTAAATAGTCGGGTGAGACTATTTGGCTTTTGACTTGCTCCCCTAGGCTGCAAATGCCAGATTGGCAGGGCTCCTGGTATCTGAGACAAGTTTTGGGTGAAGCAGTTTTGACTTCCAGGTGAGGCTGTATGTTTTAAGATTAAATAGTCGGGTGAGACTATTTGGCTTTGACTTGCTCCCCTAGGCTGCAAATGCCAGATTGGCAGGGCTCCTGGTATCTGAGACAAGTTTTGGGTGAGCAGTTTTGACTTCCAGGTGAGGCTGTATGTTTTAAGATTAAATAGTCTGGTGAGACTATTTGGCTTTGACCTGCTCCTCTAGGCTGCAAATGCCAAATTGGCAGGGTCTCCTGGTATCTGAGACAAGTTTTGGTAAAGCAGTTTTGACTTCCAGGTGAGGCTGTATGTTTTCAGACTAAATAGTCGGGTGAGACTATTTGGCTTTGACTAGCTCCCCTAGGCTGCAAATGCCAAATTGGCAGGGCTCCTGGTATCTGAGACAAGTTTTGGGTAAGCAGTTTTGACTTCCAGGTGAGGCTGTATGTTTTAAGACTAAATAGTCGGGTGAGACTATTTGGCTTTGACTTGCTCCCCTAGGCTGCAAATGCCAGATTGGCAGGGCTCCTGGTATCTGAGACAAGTTTTGGGTGAGCAGATTTGACTTCCTGGTGAGGCTGTATGTTTTAAGATTTTATATAGTCGGGTGAGACTATTTGGCTTTGACTAGCTCCCCTAGGCTGCAAATGCCAAATTGGCAGGGCTCCTGGTATCTGAGACAAGTTTTGGGTAAGCAGATTTGACTTCCTGGTGAGGCTGTATGTTTTAAGATTTTATATATTTAGGTGAGACTCCTTGGTCTTGACTAGCCCCCCTAGGCTGCAAATGCCAAATTGGCAGGGCTCCTGGTATCTGAGACATGTTTTGGGTAAGCAGATTTGACTTCCTGGTGAGGCTGTATGTTTTAAGACTAAATAGTCGGGTGAGACTATTTGGCTTTGACTAGCTCCCCTAGGCTGCAAATGCCAGATTGGCAGGGCTCCTGGTATCTGAGACAAGTTTTGGTGAAGCAGTTTTGACTTCCAGGTGAGGCTGTATGTTTTAAGATTAAATAGTCGGGTGAGACTATTTGGCTTTGACTTGCTCCCCTAGGCTGCAAATGCCAGATTGGCAGGGCTCCTGGTATCTGAGACAAGTTTTGGTAAAGCAGTTTTGACTTCCAGGTGAGGCTGTATGTTTTAAGATTAAATAGTCGGGTGAGACTATTTGGCTTTGACTTGCTCCCCTAGGCTGCAAATGCCAGATTGGCAGGGCTCCTGGTATCTGAGACAAGTTTTGGGTAAGCAGTTTTGACTTCCAGGTGAGGCTGTATGTTTTAAGATTAAATAGTCGGGTGAGACTATTTGGCTTTGACTTGCTCCCCTAGGCTGCAAATGCCAGATTGGCAGGGCTCCTGGTATCTGAGACAAGTTTTGGTAAAGCAGTTTTGACTTCCAGGTGAGGCTGTATGTTTTAAGACTAAATAGTCGGGTGAGACTATTTGGCTTTGACTTGCTCCCCTAGGCTGCAAATGCCAGATTGGCAGGGCTCCTGGTATCTGAGACAAGTTTTGGGTGAAGCAGTTTTGACTTCCAGGTGAGGCTGTATGTTTTAAGATTAAATAGTCGGGTGAGACTATTTGGCTTTGACCTGCTCCCCTAGGCTGCAAATGCCAAATTGGCAGGGCTCCTGGTATCTGAGACAAGTTTTGGTAAAGCAGTTTTGACTTCCAGGTGAGGCTGTATGTTTTCAGACTAAATAGTCGGTGTGAGACTATTTGGCTTTGACTTGCTCCCCTAGGCTGCAAATGCCAGATTGGCAGGGCTCCTGGTATCTGAGACAAGTTTTGGTAAAGCAGTTTTGACGTCCAGGTGAGGCTGTATGTTTTAAGATTAAATAGTCTGGTGAGACTATTTGGCTTTGACTTGCTCCCCTAGGCTGCAAATGCCAGATTGGCAGGGCTCCTGGTATCTGAGACAAGTTTTGGGTGAAGCAGTTTTGACTTCCAGGTGAGGCTGTATGTTTTAAGATTAAATAGTCGGGTGAGACTATTTGGCTTTGACTTGCTCCCCTAGGCTGCAAATGCCAGATTGGCAGGGCTCCTGGTATCTGAGACAAGTTTTGGTAAAGCAGTTTTGACGTCCAGGTGAGGCTGTATGTTTTAAGATTAAATAGTCTGGTGAGACTATTTGGCTTTGACTTGCTCCCCTAGGCTGCAAATGCCAGATTGGCAGGGCTCCTGGTATCTGAGACAAGTTTTGGGTAAAGCAGTTTTGACTTCCAGGTGAGGCTGTATGTTTTCAGACTAAATAGTCGGGTGAGACTATTTGGCTTTGACTTGCTCCCCTAGGCTGCAAATGCCAGATTGGCAGGGCTCCTGGTATCTGAGACAAGTTTTGGTAAAGCAGTTTTGACTTCCAGGTGAGGCTGTATGTTTTAAGACTAAATAGTCGGGTGAGACTATTTGGCTTTGACTAGCTCCCCTAGGCTGCAAATGCCAGATTGGCAGGGCTCCTGGTATCTGAGACAAGTTTTGGGTGAAGCAGTTTTGACTTCCAGGTGAGGCTGTATGTTTTAAGACTATGGAATAGTCGGGTGAGACTATTTGGCTTTGACTTGCTCCCCTAGGCTGCAAATGCCAGATTGGCAGGGCTCCTGGTATCTGAGACAAGTTTTGGGTGAGCAGTTTTGACTTCCAGGTGAGGCTGTATGTTTTAAGATTAAATAGTCTGGTGAGACTATTTGGCTTTGACTTGCTCCCCTAGGCTGCAAATGCCAGATTGGCAGGGCTCCTGGTATCTGAGACAAGTTTTGGTAAAGCAGTTTTGACTTCCAGGTGAGGCTGTATGTTTTCAGACTAAATAGTCGGGTGAGACTATTTGGCTTTGACTTGCTCCCCTAGGCTGCAAATGCCAGATTGGCAGGGCTCCTGGTATCTGAGACAAGTTTTGGGTAAAGCAGTTTTGACTTCCAGGTGAGGCTGTATGTTTTAAGACTAAATAGTCGGGTGAGACTATTTGGCTTTGACTTGCTCCCCTAGGCTGCAAATGCCAGATTGGCAGGGCTCCTGGTATCTGAGACAAGTTTTGGGTGAGCAGTTTTGACTTCCAGGTGAGGCTGTATGTTTTAAGATTAAATAGTCTGGTGAGACTATTTGGCTTTGACTTGCTCCCCTAGGCTGCAAATGCCAGATTGGCAGGGCTCCTGGTATCTGAGACAAGTTTTGGTAAAGCAGTTTTGACTTCCAGGTGAGGCTGTATGTTTTCAGACTAAATAGTCGGGTGAGACTATTTGGCTTTGACTAGCTCCCCTAGGCTGCAAATGCCAGATTGGCAGGGCTCCTGGTATCTGAGACAAATTTTGGTGAAGCAGTTTTGACGTCCAGGTAAGGCTGTATGTTTTAAGATGAAATAGTCGGGTGAGACTATTTGGCTTTGACTTGCTCCCCTAGGCTGCAAATGCCAGATTGGCAGGGCTCCTGGTATCTGAGACAAGTTTTGGGTAAGCAGTTTTGACTTCCAGGTGAGGCTGTATGTTTTAAGACTAAATAGTCGGGTGAGACTATTTGGCTTTGACTTGCTCCCCTAGGCTGCAAATGCCAGATTGGCAGGGCTCCTGGTATCTGAGACAAGTTTTGGGTAAGCAGTTTTGACTTCCAGGTGAGGCTGTATGTTTTAAGATTAAATAGTCTGGTGAGACTATTTGGCTTTGACTAGCTCCCTCTAGGCTGCAAATGCCAGATTGGCAGGGCTCCTGGTATCTGAGACAAGTTTTGGTAAAGCAGTTTTGACTTCCAGGTGAGGCTGTATGTTTTCAGACTAAATAGTCGGGTGAGACTATTTGGCTTTGACTAGCTCCCCTAGGCTGCAAATGCCAGATTGGCAGGGCTCCTGGTATCTGAGACAAGTTTTGGTGAAGCAGTTTTGACTTCCAGGTGAGGCTGTATGTTTTAAGACTGGAATAGTCGGGTGAGACTATTTGGCTTTGACTTGCTCCCCTAGGCTGCAAATGCCAGATTGGCAGGGCTCCTGGTATCTGAGACAAGTTTTGGGTGAAGCAGTTTTGACTTCCAGGTGAGGCTGTATGTTTTAAGATTAAATAGTCTGGTGAGACTATTTGGCTTTGACTTGCTCCCCTAGGCTGCAAATGCCAGATTGGCAGGGCTCCTGGTATCTGAGACAAGTTTTGGGTGAAGCAGTTTTGACTTCCAGGTGAGGCTGTATGTTTTAAGATAAATAGTCGGGGGAGTCTATTTGTTTTGACTTGCTCCCTCTTGCTGCAAATGCCAGATTGGCAGGTCTCCTGGAATCTGAGTCAAGTTTTGGTAAGGCAGCTTTGACTTCCAGGTCAGGCTGTATGTTTTCAGACTAAATAGTCGGGTGAGACTATTTGGCTTTGACTAGCTCCCCTAGGCTGCAAATGCCAGATTGGCAGGGCTCCTGGTATCTGAGACAAGTTTTGGTGAAGCAGTTTTGACTTCCAGGTGAGGCTGTATGTTTTAAGATGAAATGTCGGGTGAGACTATTTGGCTTTGACTTGCTCCCCTAGGCTGCAAATGCCAGATTGGCAGGGCTCCTGGTATCTGAGACAAGTTTTGGGTGAGCAGTTTTGACTTCCAGGTGAGGCTGTATGTTTTAAGATTAAATAGTCTGGTGAGACTATTTGGCTTTGACCTGCTCCCCTAGGCTGCAATGCCAAATTGGCAGGGCTCCTGGTATCTGAGACAAGTTTTGGTAAAGCAGTTTTGACTTCCAGGTGAGGCTGTATGTTTTCAGACTAAATAGTCGGGTGAGACTATTTGGCTTTGACTAGCTCCCCTAGGCTGCAAATGCCAGATTGGCAGGGCTCCTGGTATCTGAGACAAGTTTTGGTAAAGCAGTTTTGACTTCCAGGTGAGGCTGTATGTTTTAAGATTAAATAGTCGGGTGAGACTATTTGGCTTTGACTTGCTCCCCTAGGCTGCAAATGCCAGATTGGCAGGGCTCCTGGTATCTGAGACAAGTTTTGGGTGAGCAGTTTTGACTTCCAGGTGAGGCTGTATGTTTTAAGATTAAATAGTCTGGTGAGACTATTTGGCTTTGACCTGCTCCCCTAGGCTGCAAATGCCAAATTGGCAGGGCTCCTGGTATCTGAGACAAGTTTTGGTAAAGCAGTTTTGACTTCCAGGTGAGGCTGTATGTTTTAAGACTAAATAGTCGGGTGAGACTATTTGGCTTTGACTAGCTCCCCTAGGCTGCAAATGCCAGATTGGCAGGGCTCCTGGTATCTGAGACAAGTTTTGGTAAAGCAGTTTTGACTTCCAGGTGAGGCTGTATGTTTTAAGACTAAATAGTCGGGTGAGACTATTTGGCTTTGACTTGCTCCCCTAGGCAGCAAATGCCAGATTGGCAGGGCTCCTGGTATCTGAGACAAGTTTTGGGTGAGCAGTTTTGACTTCCAGGTGAGGCTGTATGTTTTAAGATTAAATAGTCTGGTGAGACTATTTGGCTTTGACCTGCTCCTCTAGGTTGCAATGTCAAATTGGCAGATCTCCTGGTATCTGAGACAAGTTTTGGTAAAGCAGTTTTGACTTCCAAGTGAGGCTGTATGTTTTCAGACTAAATAGTCGGCGGAGACTATTTGGCTTTGACTAGCTCCCCTTGGCTGCAAATGCCAGATTGGCAGGGCTCCTGGTATCTGAGACATGTTTTGGGTAAGCAGATTTGACTTCCTGGCGAGGCTGTATGTTTTAAGATTTTATATATTTTGGTGAGACTCCTTGGTCTTGACTAGCTCCCCTAGGCTGCAAATGCCAGATTGGCAGGGCTCCTGGTATCTGAGACAAGTTTTGGGTAAGCAGTTTTGACTTCCTGGTGAGGCTGTATGTTTTAAGATTAAATAGTCTGGTGAGACTATTTGGTTTTGACTAGCTCCCCAAGGCTGCAAATGCCAGATAGGCAAGGCTCCTGGTATCTGAGACAAGTTTTGGTAAAGCAGTTTTGACTTCCAGGTGAGGCTGTATGTTTTCAGACTAAATAGTCGGGTGAGACTATTTGGCTTTGACTAGCTCCCCTAGGCTGCAAATGCCAGATTGGCAGGGCTCCTGGTATCTGAGACAAGTTTTGGTAAAGCAGTTTTGACTTCCAGGTGAGGCTGTATGTTTTAAGACTTAAATAGTCTGGGTGAGACTTTTTGGCTTTGACTTGCTCCCCTAGGCTGCAAATGCCAGATTGGCAGGGCTCCTGGTATCTGAGACAAGTTTTGGGTGAGCAGTTTTGACTTCCAGGTGAGGCTGTATGTTTTAAGATTAAATAGTCTGGTAAAACTATTTGGCTTTGACCTGCTCCTCTAGGCTGCAAATGCCAAATTGGCAGGGCTCCTGGTATCTGAGACAAGTTTTGGGTAAAGCAGTTTTGACTTCCAGGTGAGGCTGTATGTTTTCAGACTAAATAGTCGGGTGAGACTATTTGGCTTTGACTAGCTCCCCTAGGCTGCAAATGCCAGATTGGCAGGGCTCCTGGTATCTAAGACAAGTTTTGGTAAAGCAGTTTTGACTTCCAGGTAAGGCTGTATGTTTTAAGACTAAATAGTCGGGTGAGACTATTTGGCTTTGACTTGCTCCCCTAGGCAGCAAATGCCAGATTGGCAGGGCTCCTGGTATCTGAGACAAGTTTTGGGTGAGCAGTTTTGACTTCCAGGTGAGGCTGTATGTTTTAAGATTAAATAGTCTGGTGAGACTATTTGGCTTTGACCTGCTCCTCTAGGTTGCAATGTCAAATTGGCAGGGTCTCCTGGTATCTGAGACAAGTTTTGGTAAAGCAGTTTTGACTTCCAGGTGAGGCTGTATGTTTTCAGACTAAATAGTCGGGTGAGACTATTTGGCTTTGACTAGCTCCCCTAGGCTGCAAATGCCAGATTGGCAGGGCTCCTGGTATCTGAGACAAGTTTTGGGTGAAGCAGTTTTGACTTCCTGGTGAGGCTGTATGTTTTAAGATTTAATAGTCGGGTGAAACTATTTGGCTTTCACCTGCTCCCCTAGGCAGCAAATGCCAGATTGGCAGGGCTCCTGGTATCTGAGACAAGTTTTGGGTGAGCAGTTTTGACTTCCAGGTGAGGCTGTATGTTTTAAGATTAAATAGTCTGGTGAGACTATTTGGCTTTGACCTGCTCCTCTAGGTTGCAATGTCAAATTGGCAGATCTCCTGGTATCTGAGACAAGTTTTGGTAAAGCAGTTTTGACTTCCAGGTGAGGCTGTATGTTTTCAGACTAAATAGTCGGGTGAGACTATTTGGCTTTGACTAGCTCCCCTAGGCTGCAAATGCCAGATTGGCAGGGCTCCTGGTATCTGAGACAAGTTTTGGGTGAGCAGTTTTGACTTCCTGGTGAGGCTGTATGTTTTAAGATTTAATAGTCGGGTGAAACTATTTGGCTTTCACCTGCTCCCCTAGGCTGCAAATGCCAGATTGGCAGGGCTCCTGGTATCTGAGACAAGTTTTGGGTGAGCAGTTTTGACTTCCAGGTGAGGCTGTATGTTTTAAGATTAAATAGTCTGGTGAGACTATTTGGCTTTGACCTGCTCCTCTAGGTTGCAAATGTCAAATTGGCAGGGCTCCTGGTATCTGAGACAAGTTTTGGTAAAGCAGTTTTGACTTCCAGGTGAGGCTGTATGTTTTCAGACTAAATAGTCGGGTGAGACTATTTGGCTTTGACTAGCTCCCCTAGGCTGCAAATGCCAGATTGGCAGGGCTCCTGGTATCTGAGACAAGTTTTGGTGAAGCAGTTTTGACTTCCAGGTAAGGCTGTATGTTTTAAGATTAAATAGTCGGGTGAGACTATTTGGCTTTGACTTGCTCCCCTAGGCTGCAAATGCCAGATTGGCAGGGCTCCTGGTATCTGAGACAAGTTTTGGGTGAGCAGTTTTGACTTCCAGGTGAGGCTGTATGTTTTAAGATTAAATAGTCTGGTGAGACTATTTGGCTTTGACCTGCTCCTCTAGGTTGCAATGTCAAATTGGCAGATCTCCTGGTATCTGAGACAAGTTTTGGTAAAGCAGTTTTGACTTCCAGGTGAGGCTGTATGTTTTCAGACTAAATAGTCGGGTGAGACTATTTGGCTTTGACTAGCTCCCCTAGGCTGCAAATGCCAGATTGGCAGGGCTCCTGGTATCTGAGACAAGTTTTGGTAAAGCAGTTTTGACTTCCAGGTAAGGCTGTATGTTTTAAGACTAGAATAGTCGGGTGAGACTATTTGGCTTTGACTTGCTCCCCTAGGCAGCAAATGCCAGATTGGCAGGGCTCCTGGTATCTGAGACAAGTTTTGGGTGAGCAGTTTTGACTTCCAGGTGAGGCTGTATGTTTTAAGATTAAATAGTCTGGTGAGACTATTTGGCTTTGACCTGCTCCTCTAGGTTGCAATGTCAAATTGGCAGATCTCCTGGTATCTGAGACAAGTTTTGGTAAAGCAGTTTTGACTTCCAGGTGAGGCTGTATGTTTTCAGACTAAATAGTCGGGTGAGACTATTTGGCTTTGACTAGCTCCCCTAGGCTGCAAATGCCAGATTGGCAGGGCTCCTGGTATCTGAGACAAGTTTTGGTGAAGCAGTTTTGACTTCCAGGTGAGGCTGTATGTTTTAAGATGAAATAGTCGGGTGAGACTATTTGGCTTTGACTTGCTCCCCTTAGGCTGCAAATGCCAAATTGGCAGGGCTCCTGGTATCTGAGACAAGTTTTGGTAAAGCAGTTTTGACTTCCAGGTGAGGCTGTATGTTTTAAGACTAAATAGTCTGGTGAGACTATTTGGCTTTGACCTGCTCCCTAGGCTGCAAATGCCAAATTGGCAGGGTCTCCTGGTATCTGAGACAAGTTTTGGGTAAAGCAGTTTTGACTTCCAGGTGAGGCTGTATGTTTTCAGACTAAATAGTCGGGTGAGACTATTTGGCTTTGACTTGCTCCCCTAGGCTGCAAATGCCAGATTGGCAGGGCTCCTGGTATCTGAGACAAGTTTTGGGTGAGCAGTTTTGACTTCCAGGTGAGGCTGTATGTTTTAAGACTAAATAGTCTGGTGAGACTATTTGGCTTTGACTACTGCTCCCCTAGGCTGCAAATGCCAGAATTGGCAGGGCTTCCTGGTATCTGAGACAAGTTTTGGGGGAGCAGTTTTGACTTCCAGGTGAGGCTGTATGTTTTATTTTAGATTAAATAGTCGGGTGAGACTATTTGGCTTTGACCTGCTCCTTAGTGCAAAGTCAGAATGAGCTCCTGGTATCTGAGACAAGTTTTGGTAAAGCAGTTTTGACTTCCAGGGGCTGTATGTTTTCAGACTAAATAGTCGGGTGAGACTATTTGGCTTTGACTAGCTCCCCTAGGCTGCAAATGCCAGATTGGCAGGGGTCCTGGTATCTGAGACAAGTTTTGGGTGAAGCAGTTTTGACTTCCAGGTGAGGCTGTATGTTTTAAGATTAAATAGTCGGGTGAGACTATTTGGCTTTGACTTGCTCCCCTAGGCTGCAAATGCCAGATTGGCAGGGCTCCTGGTATCTGAGACAAGTTTTGGGTGAAGCAGTTTTGACTTCCAGGTGAGGCTGTATGTTTTAAGATTAAATAGTCTGGTGAGACTATTTGGCTTTGACTTGCTCCCCTAGGCTGCAAATGCCAAATTGGCAGGGCTCCTGGTATCTGAGACAAGTTTTGGGTAAGCAGTTTTGACTTCCAGGTGAGGCTGTATGTTTTCAGACTAAATAGTCGGGTGAGACTATTTGGCTTTGACTAGCTCTCCTACACTGCAGGCTGGCAAATGTCAAATTGGCAGGGTGAGCCGTTTGGACTTCCAGATGAGGCTGTATGTTTTTAATATTTATTTATTTATTTATTTATTTATTTATTTATTAATGGTTGACAAAACGAGTGTCTTCCTCATTATACATACAATACATAATGGAATTATATGCTAAAAGCCTAGTTAGATAACACAGTTCTCTAAATAGCATCACCGACCGATGGAGGTGTTTTAGTTACCTAGTCCGGCCAGCTGTGCCCCTTTTCACAGCTAAATTTGTCAGTGACGCTATTAGAGCCTACATCTAAGCAGAAGGGAGTAAGTAGGAAAAAAGTGTTCTTAAGTAAAATTAAAGATAATCTTAGTTTGCTATATTAATTAATAAAATACAATAAATAAGAAAAAGGAAAGTAAGAAGATTGTTAATAAAATAAAGAAATTTAAGCTGGATGTATAGAGTGTTAAGTAGATAGGACAGAGAGAAAAGTAATGGGAAATCACCGACCCGGTGGGGGAAAATTTACAGCCTGTCCGGCAAGCTATGCCCCTGCTCATAGCTGGGAGTGGTCAATGACTTCCCGAAGGTATCCTGAAAGCAACGATTTTATTAGGGGTAGAGAAAGTTCTATAGAGAAAACGTGATGCAAACTATTATAATTTTTACATAGCACGCGAAAAGGATTGTGCATAGCGTAGTCTGTTGTGCACGTAGACAGGAATGAATGGGGCGGTAATTTCTGGTTGGTCTAGACGGAACAGAGAATTGAAGACGCCCTAGCAGAAAAGGAGAATCTATATCGCCAATAATCAACTTATGTAGAAGGACAACACCAAGAATTGTCCTACGGTTGGTTAATGACGGAAAGTTAAGAAGAAGCAGCCTGCTGGAGTAGGATGGCAAACGAAGATTAGGGTCCCAATTTAAACCTCGTAAGGCAAAAAGCAGAAATTGCTTCTGAACAGATTCAATACGATCCTGGCTATTGTTATACTGCGGAGACCAGATGCAAGAGCAGTATTCAAGGATAGGACGAACAAGAGAGATGTACAGAAGTTTCGTTATAAAAGGATCGTTAAACTCTTTAGACCATCGTTTAATGAATCCAAGTACACCTTTTGCCTCATTAACGATGGTATCTATGTGAAGATTGAAACAGAGTTTAGAATCAAAAAGAACGCCTAGATCCTTAACTGTTAGTATACGTTGCAAAGGGGTATTGTCGATTGTATAACTGACAAGATAAGGTGTAGTACGATAAAATGTCATAAACATACACTTTGAACAATTCAGATGCAATTGATTGGCCGAACACCAAAGTTGCATAGCGTTCAAATCGTCTTGTAGACGAGAATGATGTAAGGGATTAGTGAATGATAGAATAAGTTTCACATCATCCGCATACATGAGTACACGGGCATGTGATATAACAGAGGGGAGATCGTTTATAAAAAGAGTAAAGAGTAAAGGTCCAAGATGACTACCTTGAGGAACACCAGAAGTAACGTGAACCTGTTTAGAGGTAGTCTGCCTCAGCATTACTCTTTGGGTCCTACCTTTTAAATAAGAATTTATCCAAAGCAAAAGAGACGGAGGGAAACCTATTCGGTCAAGTTTAAAAAGTAAAATGTCATGGTGCACAGAGTCAAACGCCTTACTGAAGTCAGTATAAATGACATCAGTTTGCCTTTTCGAAAGAAAGGCATCATTTACCAAGGAAGTAAATTCAAGCAGATTGGTCGTAGTTGACCGATTCTTTACGAATCCATGTTGAACAGGGAACAACTGATTTGCAGAAATGCTGCAAATTCGAAGTGATTATTTTTTCAAATAATTTAGGAATAGCGGACAGTTTTGCAATGCCCCTGTAATTTTGTATATCAGACTTTCCACCTTTCT
Source organism: Drosophila littoralis (assembly GCA_018903485.1). NCBI lineage: Eukaryota > Metazoa > Arthropoda > Insecta > Diptera > Drosophilidae > Drosophila > Drosophila littoralis. The sequence goes on along the minus strand of JAEIGF010000625.1, from coordinate 26,931 downwards.
TGTGGAGAGGAATGATATAAGATTCTTTCCAAAGAGATGGAAAGACAGAAGATTCAAGAGATAGATTAAAAAGCTTTTTCAATGGATAAAGAAGGGAAGAACTACACTCCTTGAGTAGACAACTAGGAATATTGTCAGGCCCAGGAGAGTAAGAAGATTTTAAAGAGTTTATAGCTGAAAGGAGAGAGGAGTGTGAAATAATAGGAGGGAGGTATAGAACTAGAGGAAGAAATAGTATAAGGATAAGAATTATTATTAGGACAGTCTGAGGAGTAAGTCGATTGGAAAAAAATTAGCAAAGAGGTTAGCAGAATCAGAGTCATTACTAGCTTTATCCATCCCGAAAGAAAAAGAAGTTGGCAAACTTGAAGATTTACGCTTCAAGTTTACAAAATTGTAAAACTGTCTCGGATTTTGGGCAAATTGCCTTTTACAACGAGTTAGATAATTCTCATAGCATTGAGAATTCAGAAGAAAAAGTTCGACTTGGCTATGGAATATTAGCCAAGTCTGTACACGAACCAGACTTTTTAAACTTTTTAAAATATTTAGATTTTAAGTTTTTAAGATGTGACAATCTGGGAGTAAACCAGGGTGGTTTTGAAGAAGTAGTCGAAGGAATTGACTTGGGAATGCTCATATCTAAGAGGGAGTTTAGGGTGCTATAAAAAAAAGTAATAGCAGTATTCATATCAACCGAGTCATATAAGAAAGACCAATCGGTTGCATAAATAAGCTGATTCAGCAATGAATAATTTCCTTTGCGAAAGCAGAGGCGGGGCTTATTGGCTGATGAGCACGAAATGAGACGATTACAATTGAACATTGTAATCTCTAAAGTAGGATGATATACATCCTCAGGAAGAGATAAAGGAGGGTACCTATACACATTAGAGATAAGGTAGTTGTTAACAAATACAAGGTCAAGTGTTCTATTCAAATGATTAGAAATTGAATTGATTTGAAACAACGAAAGATCAAGCATGCAGTCTATAAAATCATGCTGTGCTAAGGGCACTAGATAATTTTCGGCAGTGAATAATGACCAAGAGATGTTCGGCAAATTAAAATCACCCAACACCATAAATAGATCATTATCACGCACGTGTGAAGAAACTTCTTTAATACAAGTAATATGTTTCATATAAACTTGAATATCAGAAGAAGGAGGAACATAAGAGCATGTAATATAGATATTCCGGTGTAGGAAAAGACACCTTGACTGAGATAATTTCAGCGTCAGTAGGCGTACTAAAACAGAAAAGTTCTGACTGGAGAGTGGCTTTAACGGCAATTAACACCCCACCACCTCGAGTCGGTCGATCATTTCTATACAAAATAAAACTATTCGAAAATACCTCAAAATCGGATATGGTTGAATTTAACCATGTTTCGGAAAATGCTATTATATCCGAGTCGAAGGAAGTACTGGCTATGAAAAGATTTTTAAGCTTTGAAATAAGACCTCTGACATTCTGATAATGAATACAGATTTGGTCAGAAAATGAAGTTAGTTTTTTGGGGCAGAAATGGTACCCGGTATTGAAGGGACTGGAAGGGTGACAGGCTGGTTACGCTTTTTTGGCTTGAACTCGTGAACAATCATGTGTGGAGGCCAAAATTTGGGATCACAAATGATTGGGAACATATCATGTGAAACATTTATTTTGAATGATGATATTTCACGAGGGGTGGAGAAATTAAATTTGGTTATTGACACGCTAGCAGAAGATTTGCTAGCAATATAGGCTGCCAATGACTCAGAAGTGGTGTCCGATGAAAGTCGAGACACAAAAACTTGCCTACGAGGGGCAACAACCGTTAAAGTTGGTGCTGATGGGGCTGCAGGTAGTACAGGAGATGGAGGAGCTAAAGAGGCACCATGATTGTGTTTAACAATCTGGGCAAGATTACGGGCAGGTCTACCTTTGCGGCCAGGAGCTGACGGGGCTGAGGCAGTTTGGATAACTGGGACGGTATCAGGTACGGGCTCTGCTGGAACTACTATTGGGGATAAAACGGGGGTAATTGGGCAGTCGCTTGGGGAAGGCGATAAAGACAACATAAATAAAAGTTGCTAGGTAGTGACAAGAAAGGCGTAGGTGTCTGAACAGACGGAGAGGGCAATTGCAAAAGTTGAGGCTCCAACCGGCGATTGGTTGGAGACTCAAATTTATAATTGGCAAGCAACTCAAAACTCGAGTCAAATTTACTCGACAGTTGCTTAGCCACATTATTCAATTTTAAGAATTGATTTCTCACAGAATTATACATTCTGGAGAAATCAATTTGCTTTGTCGATGCAATCTGGGCACGACCAACGCAAGCCACCGCAGCCCTTCTTTGCAACTGCAGCGATCTTGTCGCAATCACGCCCAGTGAGACCTGCACATTTAGCATGCATCATATTCTCACACAGCCAACAATTAACAAATTGCGGCTGTGCAGAATCATCAGCCTGCTTGAACGTGCAAAGTTTCTTACAGCACGACATAATTCTTGTAATAAGCAAGTTGCGAAAGCGCAGAGCAAAACGAAAACGGTACACAAACAAATTGTTTGGAGCGAAAGGCAATAGCAAAAATTTGCGAGAGCGCGATGCACAAGCAGAAATATGCGGCAGCGAACACACGCACAAACAAGTGTATGCACAGGGGAGCACCAAAGCAAAAGAATCAAAACAGGCAATAACAACAATACAGAACTGACGCCGCGTTCAATAAATGCAATTATTAACAGACTTACGCTGCAATAACAGAATAGCACTCCTGGTATCTTAAATAAGGACTTCCAAAAAGGCCGAAGTTTTAAGAAATAAAAAGTCTGGTAAAAAACTATTTCGCTTTGACCTGCTCCTCTAGGTTGCAATGTCAAATTGGCGGGTCTCCTGGTATCTGAGACAAGTTTTGGTAAAGCAGTTTTGACTTCCAGGTGAGGCTGTATGTTTTCAGACTAAATAGTCGGGTGAGACTATTTGGCTTTGACTTGCTCCCCTAGGCAGCAAATGCCAGATTGGCAGGGCTCCTGGTATCTGAGACAAGTTTTGGGTGAGCAGTTTCGACTGTATGTTTTAAGACTATTTGGCTTTGACTAGCTCCCCTTGGCTGCAAATGCCAGATTGGCAGGGCTTCTGGTATCTGAGACAAGTTTTGGGTGAGCAGTTTTGACTTCCAGGTGAGGCTGTATGTTTTAAGATTAAATAGTCTGGTGAGACTATTTGGCTTTGACCTGCTCCTCTAGGTTGCAATGTAAAATTGGCAGATCTCCTGGTATCTGAGACAAGTTTTGGTAAAGCAGTTTTGACTTCCAGGTGAGGCTGTATGTTTTCAGACTAAATAGTCGGGTGAGACTATTTGGCTTTTGACTAGCTCCCCTAGGCTGCAAATGCCAGATTGGCTGGGTTCCTGGTATCTGAGACAAATTTTGGTGAAGCAGTTTTGACGGCCAGGTAAGGCTGTATGTCTTAATATGGAAAAGTCGGGTGAGACCGTTTTGGCTTTGGCTTGCTCCCCTAGGCAGCAAATGCCAGATTGGCAGGGCTCCTGGTATCTGAGACAAGTTTTGGGTGAGCAGTTTTGACTTCCAGGTGAGGCTGTATGTTTTAAGATTAAATAGTCTGGTGAGACTATTTGGCTTTGACCTGCTCCTCTAGGTTGCAATGTAAAATTGGCAGATCTCCTGGTATCTGAGACAAGTTTTGGTAAAGCAGTTTTGACTTCCAGGTGAGGCTGTATGTTTTCAGACTAAATAGTCGGGTGAGACTATTTGGCTTTGACTAGCTCCCCTAGGCTGCAAATGCCAGATTGGCTGGGTTCCTGGTATCTGAGACAAATTTTGGTGAAGCAGTTTTGACGGCCAGGTAAGGCTGTATGTCTTAATATGGAAAAGTCGGGTGAGACCGTTTTGGCTTTGGCTTGCTCCCCTAGGCAGCAAATGCCAGATTGGCAGGGCTCCTGGTATCTGAGACAAGTTTTGGGTGAGCAGTTTGGACTTCCAGATGAGGCTGTATGTTTTAAGATTAAATAGTCTGGTAAAACTATTTCGCTTTGACCTGCTCCTCTAGGTTGCAATGTCAAATTGGCGGGTCTCCTGGTATCTGAGACAAGTTTTGGTAAAGCAGTTTTGACTTCCAGGTGAGGCTGTATGTTTTCAGACTAAATAGTCGGGTGAGACTATTTGGCTTTGACTAGCTCCCCTTGGCTGCAAATGCCAAATTGGCAGGGCTCCTGGTATCTGAGACAAGTTTTGGTAAAGCAGTTTTGACTTCCAGGTAAGGCTGTATGTTTTAAGACTAAATAGTCGGGTGAGACTATTTGGCTTTGACTTGCTCCCCTAGGCAGCAAATGCCAGATTGGCAGGGCTCCTGGTATCTGAGACAAGTTTTGGGTGAGCAGTTTTGACTTCCAGGTGAGGCTGTATGTTTTCAGACTAAATAGTCGGGTGAGACTATTTGGCTTTGACTAGCTCCCCTAGGCTGCAAATGCCAGATTGGCAGGGTTCCTGGTATCTGAGACAAATTTTGGTAAAGCAGTTTTGACTTCCAGGTAAGGCTGTATGTTTTAAGATGGAATAGTCGGGTGAGACTATTTGGCTTTGACTTGCTCCCCTAGGCAGCAAATGCCAGATTGGCAGGGCTCCTGGTATCTGAGACAAGTTTTGGGTGAGCAGTTTTGACTTCCAGGTGAGGCTGTATGTTTTAAGATTAAATAGTCTGGTAAGACTATTTGGCTTTGACCTGCTCCTCTAGGCTGCAAATGCCAAATTGGCAGGGTCTCCTGGTATCTGAGACAAGTTTTGGTAAAGCAGTTTTGACTTCCAGGTGAGGCTGTATGTTTTAAGACTAAATAGTCGGGTGAGACTATTTGGCTTTGACTTGCTCCCCTAGGCAGCAAATGCCAGATTGGCAGGGCTCCTGGTATCTGAGACAAGTTTTGGGTGAGCAGTTTTGACTTCCAGGTGAGGCTGTATGTTTTAAGATTAAATAGTCTGGTGAGACTATTTGGCTTTGACCTGCTCCTCTAGGTTGCAATGTAAAATTGTCAGATCTCCTGGTATCTGAGACAAGTTTTGGTAAAGCAGTTTTGACTTCCAGGTGAGGCTGTATGTTTTCAGACTAAATAGTCGGGTGAGACTATTTGGTTTTGACTAGCTCCCCTAGGCTGCAAATGCCAGATTGGCTGGGTTCCTGGTATCTGAGACAAATTTTGGTGAAGCAGTTTTGACGGCCAGGTAAGGCTGTATGTCTTAATATGGAAAAGTCGGGTGAGACCGTTTTGGCTTTGGCTTGCTCCCCTAGGCAGCAAATGCCAGATTGGCAGGGCTCCTGGTATCTGAGACAAGTTTTGGGTGAGCCGTTTGGACTTCCAGATGAGGCTGTATGTTTTAAGATTAAATAGTCTGGTAAGACTATTTCGCTTTGACCTGCTCCTCTAGGTTGCAATGTCAAATTGGCGGGTCTCCTGGTATCTGAGACAAGTTTTGGTAAAGCAGTTTTGACTTCCAGGTGAGGCTGTATGTTTTCAGACTAAATAGTCGGGTGAGACTATTTGGCTTTGACTAGCTCCCCTTGGCTGCAAATGCCAAATTGGCAGGGCTCCTGGTATCTGAGACAAGTTTTGGTAAAGCAGTTTTGACTTCCAGGTAAGGCTGTATGTTTTAAGACTAAATAGTCGGGTGAGACTATTTGGCTTTGACTTGCTCCCCTAGGCAGCAAATGCCAGATTGGCAGGGCTCCTGGTATCTGAGACAAGTTTTGGGTGAGCAGTTTTGACTTCCAGGTGAGGCTGTATGTTTTCAGACTAAATAGTCGGGTGAGACTATTTGGCTTTGACTAGCTCCCCTAGGCTGCAAATGCCAGATTGGCAGGGTTCCTGGTATCTGAGACAAATTTTGGTAAAGCAGTTTTTGACGGCCAGGTAAGGCTGTATGTTGTAATATGGAATCGTCGGGTGAGACTATTTGGCTTTGACTTGCTCCCCTAGGCAGCAAATGCCAGATTGGCAGGGCTCCTGGTATCTGAGACAAGTTTTGGGTGAGCAGTTTGGACTTCCAGATGAGGCTGTATGTTTTAAGATTAAATAGTCTGGTAAAACTATTTCGCTTTGACCTGCTCCTCTAGGTTGCAATGTCAAATTGGCGGGTCTCCTGGTATCTGAGACAAGTTTTGGTAAAGCAGTTTTGACTTCCAGGTGAGGCTGTATGTTTTCAGACTAAATAGTCGGGTGAGACTATTTGGCTTTGACTTGCTCCCCTAGGCAGCAAATGCCAGATTGGCAGGGCTCCTGGTATCTGAGACAAGTTTTGGTAAAGCAGTTTTGACTTCCAGGTAAGGCTGTATGTTTTAAGACTAAATAGTCGGGTGAGACTATTTGGCTTTGACTAGCTCCCCTTGGCTGCAAATGCCAGATTGGCAGGGCTCCTGGTATCTGAGACAAGTTTTGGGTGAGCAGTTTTGACTTCCAGGTGAGGCTGTATGTTTTAAGATTAAATAGTCTGGTGAGACTATTTGGCTTTGACCTGCTCCTCTAGGTTGCAATGTAAAATTGGCAGATCTCCTGGTATCTGAGACAAGTTTTGGTAAAGCAGTTTTGACTTCCAGGTGAGGCTGTATGTTTTCAGACTAAATAGTCGGGTGAGACTATTTGGCTTTGACTAGCTCCCCTAGGCTGCAAATGCCAGATTGGCAGGGTTCCTGGTATCTGAGACAAATTTTGGTAAAGCAGTTTTGACGGCCAGGTAAGGCTGTATGTTTTAATACTGGAAATAGTCGGGTGAGACCGTATTTGGCTTTGACTTGCTCCCCTAGGCAGCAAATGCCAGATTGGCAGGGCTCCTGGTATCTGAGACAAGTTTTGGGTGAGCAGTTTTGACTTCCAGGTGAGGCTGTATGTTTTAAGATTAAATAGTCTGGTAAGACTATTTGGCTTTGACCTGCTCCTCTAGGTTGCAATGTCAAATTGGCGGGTCTCCTGGTATCTGAGACAAGTTTTGGTAAAGCAGTTTTGACTTCCAGGTGAGGCTGTATGTTTTCAGACTAAATAGTCGGGTGAGACTATTTGGCTTTGACTAGCTCCCCTTGGCTGCAAATGCCAGATTGGCAGGGCTCCTGGTATCTGAGACAAGTTTTGGTAAAGCAGTTTTGACTTCCAGGTAAGGCTGTATGTTTTAAGACTAAATAGTCGGGTGAGACTATTTGGCTTTGACTTGCTCCCCTAGGCAGCAAATGCCAGATTGGCAGGGCTCCTGGTATCTGAGACAAGTTTTGGGTGAGCAGTTTTGACTTCCAGGTGAGGCTGTATGTTTTAAGATTAAATAGTCTGGTGAGACTATTTGGCTTTGACCTGCTCCTCTAGGTTGCAATGTCAAATTGGCAGGTCTCCTGGTATCTGAGACAAGTTTTGGTAAAGCAGTTTTGACTTCCAGGTGAGGCTGTATGTTTTCAGACTAAATAGTCGGGTGAGACTATTTGGCTTTGACTAGCTCCCCTAGGCTGCAAATGCCAGATTGGCAGGGCTCCTGGTATCTGAGACAAGTTTTGGTAAAGCAGTTTTGACTTCCAGGTAAGGCTGTATGTTTTAAGACTAAATAGTCGGGTGAGACTATTTGGCTTTGACTTGCTCCCCTAGGCAGCAAATGCCAGATTGGCAGGGCTCCTGGTATCTGAGACAAGTTTTGGGTGAGCAGTTTTGACTTCCAGGTGAGGCTGTATGTTTTAAGATTAAATAGTCTGGTGAGACTATTTGGCTTTGACCTGCTCCTCTAGGTTGCAAATGCCAAATTGGCAGGGCTCCTGGTATCTGAGACAAGTTTTGGTAAAGCAGTTTTGACTTCCAGGTGAGGCTGTATGTTTTCAGACTAAATAGTCGGGTGAGACTATTTGGCTTTGACTAGCTCCCCTAGGCTGCAAATGCCAGATTGGCAGGGCTCCTGGTATCTGAGACAAGTTTTGGTGAAAGCAGTTTTGACTGCCAGGTAAGGCTGTATGTTTTAAGATGAAATAGTCGGGTGAGACCTATTTGGCTTTGACTTGCTCCCCTAGGCAGCAAATGCCAGATTGGCAGGGCTCCTGGTATCTGAGACAAGTTTTGGGTGAGCAGTTTTGACTTCCAGGTGAGGCTGTATGTTTTAAGATTAAATAGTCTGGTGAGACTATTTGGCTTTGACTTGCTCCCCTAGGCAGCAAATGCCAGATTGGCAGGGCTCCTGGTATCTGAGACAAGTTTTGGTATAGCAGTTTTGACTTCCAGGTGAGGCTGTATGTTTTCAGACTAAATAGTCGGGTGAGACTATTTGGCTTTGACTTGCTCCCCTAGGCTGCAAATGCCAGATTGGCAGGGCTCCTGGTATCTGAGACAAGTTTTGGGTAAAGCAGTTTTGACTTCCAGGTGAGGCTGTATGTTTTAAGATTAAATAGTCGGGTGAGACTATTTGGCTTTGACTTGCTCCCCTAGGCTGCAAATGCCAGATTGGCAGGGCTCCTGGTATCTGAGACAAGTTTTGGGTAAAGCAGTTTTGACTTCCAGGTGAGGCTGTATGTTTTAAGATTAAATAGTCGGGTGAGACTATTTGGCTTTGACTTGCTCCCCTAGGCTGCAAATGCCAGATTGGCAGGGCTCCTGGTATCTGAGACAAGTTTTGGGTGAGCAGTTTTGACTTCCAGGTGAGGCTGTATGTTTTAAGATTAAATAGTCTGGTGAGACTATTTGGCTTTGACCTGCTCCTCTAGGTTGCAAATGTCAAATTGGCAGGGCTCCTGGTATCTGAGACAAGTTTTGGTAAAGCAGTTTTGACTTCCAGGTGAGGCTGTATGTTTTCAGACTAAATAGTCGGGTGAGACTATTTGGCTTTGACTAGCTCCCCTAGGCTGCAAATGCCAGATTGGCAGGGCTCCTGGTATCTGAGACAAGTTTTGGTAAAGCAGTTTTGACTTCCAGGTAAGGCTGTATGTTTTAAGATGGAATAGTCGGGTGAGACTATTTGGCTTTGACTTGCTCCCCTAGGCTGCAAATGCCAGATTGGCAGGGCTCCTGGTATCTGAGACAAGTTTTGGGTGAGCAGTTTTGACTTCCAGGTGAGGCTGTATGTTTTAAGATTAAATAGTCTGGTGAGACTATTTGGCTTTGACCTGCTCCTCTAGGTTGCAATGTCAAATTGGCAGGTCTCCTGGTATCTGAGACAAGTTTTGGTAAAGCAGTTTTGACTTCCAGGTGAGGCTGTATGTTTTCAGACTAAATAGTCGGGTGAGACTATTTGGCTTTGACTAGCTCCCCTAGGCTGCAAATGCCAGATTGGCAGGGTTCCTGGTATCTGAGACAAGTTTTGGTGAAAGCAGTTTTGACGGCCAGGTAAGGCTGTATGTTTTAAGACTGGAAATAGTCGGGTGAGACCGTATTTGGCTTTGACTTGCTCCCCTAGGCAGCAAATGCCAGATTGGCAGGGCTCCTGGTATCTGAGACAAGTTTTGGGTGAGCAGTTTTGACTTCCAGGTGAGGCTGTATGTTTTAAGATTAAATAGTCTGGTGAGACCGTTTTGGCTTTGACCTGCTCCTCTAGGTTGCAATGTCAAATTGGCAGATCTCCTGGTATCTGAGACAAGTTTTGGTAAAGCAGTTTTGACTTCCAGGTGAGGCTGTATGTTTTCAGACTAAATAGTCGGGTGAGACTATTTGGCTTTGACTTGCTCCCCTAGGCTGCAAATGCCAGATTGGCAGGGCTCCTGGTATCTGAGACAAGTTTTGGTAAAGCAGTTTTGACTTCCAGGTGAGGCTGTATGTTTTAAGACTAAATAGTCGGGTGAGACTATTTGGCTTTGACTTGCTCCCCTAGGCAGCAAATGCCAGATTGGCAGGGCTCCTGGTATCTGAGACAAGTTTTGGGTGAGCAGTTTTGACTTCCAGGTGAGGCTGTATGTTTTAAGACTAAATAGTCGGGTGAGACTATTTGGCTTTGACTTGCTCCCCTAGGCTGCAAATGCCAGATTGGCAGGGCTCCTGGTATCTGAGACAAGTTTTGGGTAAAGCAGTTTTGACTTCCAGGTGAGGCTGTATGTTTTAAGACTAAATAGTCGGGTGAGACTATTTGGCTTTGACTTGCTCCCCTAGGCTGCAAATGCCAGATTGGCAGGGCTCCTGGTATCTGAGACAAGTTTTGGGTGAGCAGTTTTGACTTCCAGGTGAGGCTGTATGTTTTAAGATTAAATAGTCTGGTGAGACTATTTGGCTTTGACCTGCTCCCCTAGGTTGCAAATGCCAAATTGGCAGGGCTCCTGGTATCTGAGACAAGTTTTGGGTAAAGCAGTTTTGACTTCCAGGTGAGGCTGTATGTTTTCAGACTAAATAGTCGGGTGAGACTATTTGGCTTTGACTAGCTCCCCTAGGCTGCAAATGCCAGATTGGCAGGGTGCTCCTGGTATCTGAGACAAGTTTTGGTGAAGCAGTTTTGACTGCCAGGTGAGGCTGTATGTTTTAATATGAAATAGTCGGGTGAGACTATTTTGGCTTTGACTTGCTCCCCTAGGCAGCAAATGCCAGATTGGCAGGGCTCCTGGTATCTGAGACAAGTTTTGGGTGAGCAGTTTTGACTTCCAGGTGAGGCTGTATGTTTTAAGATTAAATAGTCTGGTGAGACTATTTGGCTTTGACCTGCTCCCCTAGGTTGCAAATGTCAAATTGGCAGGTCTCCTGGTATCTGAGACAAGTTTTGGTAAAGCAGTTTTGACTTCCAGGTGAGGCTGTATGTTTTCAGACTAAATAGTCGGGTGAGACTATTTGGCTTTGACTAGCTCCCCTAGGCTGCAAATGCCAAATTGGCAGGGCTCCTGGTATCTGAGACAAGTTTTGGTAAAGCAGTTTTGACTTCCAGGTAAGGCTGTATGTTTTAAGACTAAATAGTCGGGTGAGACTATTTGGCTTTGACTTGCTCCCCTAGGCTGCAAATGCCAGATTGGCAGGGCTCCTGGTATCTGAGACAAGTTTTGGGTGAGCAGTTTTGACTTCCAGGTGAGGCTGTATGTTTTAAGATTAAATAGTCTGGTGAGACTATTTGGCTTTGACCTGCTCCCTCTAGGTTGCAAATGTCAAATTGGCAGGGTCTCCTGGTATCTGAGACAAGTTTTGGGTAAAGCAGTTTTGACTTCCAGGTGAGGCTGTATGTTTTCAGACTAAATAGTCGGGTGAGACTATTTGGCTTTGACTTGCTCCCCTAGGCTGCAAATGCCAGATTGGCAGGGCTCCTGGTATCTGAGACAAGTTTTGGTAAAGCAGTTTTGACTTCCAGGTGAGGCTGTATGTTTTAAGACTAAATAGTCGGGTGAGACTATTTGGCTTTGACTTGCTCCCCTAGGCAGCAAATGCCAGATTGGCAGGGCTCCTGGTATCTGAGACAAGTTTTGGGTGAGCAGTTTTGACTTCCAGGTGAGGCTGTATGTTTTAAGACTAAATAGTCGGGTGAGACTATTTGGCTTTGACTTGCTCCCCTAGGCTGCAAATGCCAGATTGGCAGGGCTCCTGGTATCTGAGACAAGTTTTGGGTAAAGCAGTTTTGACTTCCAGGTGAGGCTGTATGTTTTAAGACTAAATAGTCGGGTGAGACTATTTGGCTTTGACTTGCTCCCCTAGGCAGCAAATGCCAGATTGGCAGGGCTCCTGGTATCTGAGACAAGTTTTGGGTGAGCAGTTTTGACTTCCAGGTGAGGCTGTATGTTTTAAGATTAAATAGTCTGGTGAGACTATTTGGCTTTGACCTGCTCCTCTAGGTTGCAATGCCAAATTGGCAGGGCTCCTGGTATCTGAGACAAGTTTTGGTAAAGCAGTTTTGACTTCCAGGTGAGGCTGTATGTTTTCAGACTAAATAGTCGGGTGAGACTATTTGGCTTTGACTAGCTCCCCTAGGCTGCAAATGCCAGATTGGCAGGGCTCCTGGTATCTGAGACAAATTTTGGTGAAGCAGTTTTGACTTCCAGGTAAGGCTGTATGTTTTAAGACTGGAAATAGTCGGGTGAGACTATTTGGCTTTGACTTGCTCCCCTAGGCAGCAAATGCCAGATTGGCAGGGCTCCTGGTATCTGAGACAAGTTTTGGGTGAGCAGTTTTGACTTCCAGGTGAGGCTGTATGTTTTAAGATTAAATAGTCTGGTGAGACTATTTGGCTTTGACCTGCTCCCCTAGGCTGCAAATGCCAAATTGGCAGGGCTCCTGGTATCTGAGACAAGTTTTGGGTAAAGCAGTTTTGACTTCCAGGTGAGGCTGTATGTTTTAAGACTAAATAGTCGGGTGAGACTATTTGGCTTTGACTAGCTCCCCTAGGCTGCAAATGCCAGATTGGCAGGGCTCCTGGTATCTGAGACAAGTTTTGGGTAAGCAGATTTGACTTCCTGGTGAGGCTGTATGTTTTAAGATTAAATAGTCTGGTGAGACTATTTGGCTTTGACTTGCTCCCCTAGGCTGCAAATGCCAAATTGGCAGGGCTCCTGGTATCTGAGACAAGTTTTGGTAAAGCAGTTTTGACTTCCAGGTGAGGCTGTATGTTTTAAGACTAAATAGTCGGGTGAGACTATTTGGCTTTGACTTGCTCCCCTAGGCTGCAAATGCCAGATTGGCAGGGCTCCTGGTATCTGAGACAAGTTTTGGGTGAGCAGTTTTGACTTCCAGGTGAGGCTGTATGTTTTAAGATTTTATATATTTGGGTGAGACTATTTGGCTTTGACTAGCTCCCCTAGGCTGCAAATGCCAAATTGGCAGGGCTCCTGGTATCTGAGACAAGTTTTGGTGAAGCAGTTTTGACTTCCAGGTGAGGCTGTATGTTTTAAGACTAAATAGTCGGGTGAGACTATTTGGCTTTGACTAGCTCCCCTAGGCTGCAAATGCCAGATTGGCAGGGCTCCTGGTATCTGAGACAAGTTTTGGTGAAGCAGTTTTGACTTCCAGGTAAGGCTGTATGTTTTAAGACTTAAATAGTCGGGTGAGACTATTTGGCTTTGACTATCCCCTAGGCTGCAAATGCCAAATTGGCAGGGCTCCTGGTATCTGAGACAAGTTTTGGGTGAGCAGTTTTGACTTCCTGGTGAGGCTGTATGTTTTAAGATTAAATAGTCTGGTGAGACTATTTGGCTTTGACCTGCTCCCCTAGGTTGCAAATGCCAAATTGGCAGGGCTCCTGGTATCTGAGACAAGTTTTGGTAAAGCAGTTTTGACTTCCAGGTGAGGCTGTATGTTTTAAGATTAAATAGTCGGGTGAGACTATTTGGCTTTGACTTGCTCCCCTAGGCTGCAAATGCCAGATTGGCAGGGCTCCTGGTATCTGAGACAAGTTTTGGGAAAGCAGTTTTGACTTCCAGGTGAGGCTGTATGTTTTAAGACTTAAATAGTCGGGTGAGACTATTTGGCTTTGACTAGCTCCCCTAGGCTGCAAATGCCAGATTGGCAGGGCTCCTGGTATCTGAGACAAGTTTTGGTGAAGCAGTTTTGACTTCCAGGTGAGGCTGTATGTTTTAAGATTAAATAGTCTGGTGAGACTATTTGGTATTGCCAAATTGGCAAGGTCCTGGTATCTAACAAGTTTTGGTAAAGCAGTTTTGACTTCCAGGTGAGGCTGTATGTTTTAAGACTAAATAGTCGGGTGAGACTATTTGGCTTTGACTAGCTCCCCTAGGCTGCAAATGCCAGATTGGCAGGGCTCCTGGTATCTGAGACAAGTTTTGGTGAAGCAGTTTTGACTTCCAGGTGAGGCTGTATGTTTTAAGATTAAATAGTCGGGTGAGACTATTTGGCTTTGACTTGCTCCCCTAGGCGCAAATGCCAGATTGGCAGGGCTCCTGGTATCTGAGACAAGTTTTGGGTGAGCAGTTTTGACTTCCAGGTGAGGCTGTATGTTTTAAGATTAAATAGTCGGGTGAGACTATTTGGCTTTGACCTGCTCCTCTACGTTGCAATGTCAAATTGGCAGGTTTCCTGGTATCTGAGACAAGTTTTGGTAAAGCAGTTTTGACTTCCAGGTGAGGCTGTATGTTTTCAGACTAAATAGTCGGCTGAGACTATTTGGCTTTGACTAGCTCCCCTTGGCTGCAAATGCCAGATTGGCAGATCTCCTGGTATCTGAGACAAGTTTTTGTGAAGCAGTTGTGACTTCCTGGTGAGGCTGTATGTTTTAAGATTAAATATTCTGTTGAGACTACTTGATTTGACTAGCTCCCCTAGGCTGCAAATGCCAGATTGGCAGGGTTCCTGGTATCTGACACAAATTTTGGTAAAGCAGTTTTGAGGCCTGGTAAGGCTGTATGACATACATATGACAGTGTACGTTTTAAGATGAAATAGTCTGCTAAGACTATTTGGCCTTGACCTGCTCCCCTAGGCTGAAATGCCAAATTGGCAGGGCTCCTGGTATCTGATTCAAGTCAGGCAAAGCAGTTTTGACAGGCAGGTAAGGCTGCATGTTTTAAGACTAAATAGTCTGGTGAGACTATTTGGCTTTGACTTGCTCCCCTAGGCTGCAAATGCCAGATTGGCAGGGCTGAGACAAGTTTTGGGTGAGCAGTTTTGACTTCCAGGTGAGGCTGTATGTTTTAAGAGAGAGAGTTCTCAGTTGAGAGTGATTGACGTGTCTTACTTGTGCTCCAAGATTTTTATAAATTTTTTTTGCGCTTTAATCCTGCTTTTTATTTCTAAATTTGGCTTTTTGTGTGCTTTATTTAAAAAGCTGTATAATTGTACAAAGTGTTATTCTGTTGTCGCAGCGTAAGTCTGTTAATAATTGCATTTATTGAACGCGGCGTCAGTTCTTTATTGCTTTGTTATTGCCCCTGTTGTACCCTTGTTTTGCTTTGGTGCCCCCTTCCCTTTTTTTTTTTTTCGTTCCCCATTTTTTTCTTGTGTTTTTCCCTCTCGCAAATTGTTGCTATTGCCTTTCGCTCTAAACAATTTTTTTGTGTACGATAATTGTTTTTGAGTGTTTACTTGCTCTATTCTTGTGCACCGTTTACGTTTTGCTCTGCGCTCTCGCAACTTGCTTACTTGTAATAATTATGTCGTGCTCTAAGAAACCTTGCACGTCCAAGCAGGCTGATGATTCTGCACAGCCGCAATTTGTATATATGAATATATATGATGCATGCTAAATGTGCAGGTCTCACTGGGCGTGATTGCGACAAGATCGCTGCAGTTGCCAAGAAAGGCTGCGATGGCTTGCGTTGGTCGTGCCCAGATTGCATCGACAAGCAAATTGATTTCTCCAGAATGTATAATTCTGTGAGAAATCAATTCTTAAAATTGAATAATGTGGCTAAGCAACTGTCGAGTAAATTTGACTCGAGTTTTGAGTTGCTTGCCAATTATAAATTTGAGTCTCCAACCAATCGCCGGTTGGAGCCTCAACTTTGCAATTGCCGTCTACGTTTGTTCAGACACCTACGCCTTTCTTGTCCCTACCTAGCAACATGGATTTATCTCCAATGTTGTCTTTATCGCCTTCCCCAAGCGACTGCCCAATTACCCCCGTTTCATCCCCTAAAGTAGTTCCAGTAGAGCCCGTACCTGATACTTTCCCAGTTATCCAAACTGCCTCAGCCCCGTCAGCTCCTGGCCGCAAAGGTAGACCTGCGCGTAATCTTGCCCAGATTGTTAAACACAATCATGGTGCCTCTTTAGCTCCTCCATCTCCTGTACTACCTGCAGCCCCATCAGCACCTACTTTAACGGTTGTTGCCCCTCGTAGGCAAGTTTTTTGTGTCTCGACTTTCATCGGACACCACTTCTGAGTCATTGGCAGCCTATATTGCTAGCAAATCTTCTGCTAGCGTGTCAATAACCAAATTTAATTTTTCCACCCCTCGTGAAATATCATAATTCAAAATAAATGTTTCACATGATATGTTCCCAATCATTTGTGATCCCAAATTTTGGCCTCCACACATGATTGTTCACGAGTTCAAGCCAAAAAAGCGTAACCAGCCTGTCACCCTTCCAGTCCCTTCAATACAGGGTACCATTTCTGCCCCAAAAAACTAACTTCATCTTCTGACCAAATCTGTATTCATTATCAGAATGTCAGAGGTCTTATTTCAAAGCTTAAAAATCTTTTCATGGCCAGTACTTCCTTCGACTCGGATATAATAGCATTTAAAGAAACATGGTTAAATTCAACCATATCCGATTTTGAGGTATTTTCGAATAGTTTTATTTTGCATAGAAATGATCGGCCGACTCGAGGGGGTGTGGTGTTAATTGCCGTTAAAGCCACTCTCCAGTCAGAACTTTTCTGTTTTAGTACGCCTACTGACGCTGAGATTGTCTCAGTCAAGGTGTCTTTTCCTACACGGAATATCTATATTACATGCTCTTATGTTCCTCCTTCTTCTGATATTCAAGTTTATATGAAACATATTACTTGTATTAAAGAAGTTTCTTCACACGTGCGTGATAATGACCTATTTATGGTGTTGGGTGATTTTAATTTGCCGAACATCTCTTGGTCATTATTCACTGCCGAAAGTTATCTAGTGCCCTTAGCACAGCATGATTTTATAGACTGCATGCTTGATCTTTCGTTGTTTCAAATCAATTCAATTTCTAATCATTTGAATAGAACACTTGACCTTGTATTTGTTAACGACTACCTTATTTCTAATGTGTCTAGGTACCCTCCTTTATCTCTTCTTGAGGATGTACATCATCCTACTTTAGAGATTACAATGTTCAATTGTAATCGTCTCATTTCGTGCTCATCAGCCAATAAGCCCCGCCTCTGCTTTCGCAAAGGAAATTATTCATTGCTGAATCAGCCTATTTATGCAACCGATTGGTCTTTCTTATATGACTCGGTTGATATGAATATTGCTATTCCTTTTTCTTTATTTTTATTTATTTATTTATTAATGGTCGACAAAACGAGTGTCTTCCTCATTATACATACAATACATAATGGAATTATATGCTAAAAGCCTAGTTAGATAACACAGTTCTCTAAATAGCATCACCGACCGATGGAGGTGTTTTAGTGGCCAGTCCGGCCAGCTGTGCCCCTTTTCACAGCTAAATTTGTCAGTAACGCTATTAGAGCCTACATCTAAGCAGAAGGGAGTAAGTAGGAAAAAAGTGTTCTTAAATATATTAATTAATAAAATACAATAAATAAGAAAAAAGAAAGTAAGAAGATTGTTAATAAAGTAAAGAAATTTAAGCTAGATGTATAGAGTGTTAAGTAGATAGGACAGAGAGAAAAGTAATGGGAAATCACCGACACGGTGGGGGAAAATTTACAGCCTGTCCGGCAAGCTATGCCCCTGCTCATAGCTGGGAATGGTCAGTGACTTCCCGAAGGTATCCTGAAAGCAACGATTTTATTAGGGGTAGAGTAAGTTCGGTAGAGAAAACGTGATGCAAACTATTATAATTTTTACATAGCACGCGAAAAGGATTGTGCATAGCGTAGTCTGTTGTGCACGTAGACAGGAATAAGGGGCGGTAATTTCTGGTTGGTCTAGACGGAACAGAGAATTGAAGACGCCCTAGCAGAAAAGGAGAATCTATATCGCCAATAATCAACTTATGTAGAAGGACAACACCAAGAATTGTCCTACGGTTGGTTAATGACGGAAGGTTAAGAAGAAGCAGCCTGCTGGAGTAGGATGGCAAACGAAGATTAGGGTTCCAATTTAAATCTCGTAAGGCACAAAGCAGAAATTGCTTCTGAACAGATTCAATACGATCCTGGCTATTGTTATACTGCGGAGACCAGATGCAAGAGCAGTATTCAAGGATAGGGCGAACAAGAGAGATGTACAGAAGTTTCGTTATAAAAGGATCGTTAAACTCTTTAGACCATCGTTTAATGAATCCAAGTACACCTTTTGCCTCATTAACGATGGTATCTATGTGAAGATTGAAACAGAGTTTGGAATCAAAAAGAACGCCTAGATCCTTAACTGTTAGTATACGTTGCAAAGGGGTATTGTCGATTGTATAACTGACAAGATAAGGTGTAGTACGATAAAATGTCATAAACATACACTTTGAACAATTCAGATGCAATTGATTGGCCGAACACCAAAGTTGCATAGCGTTCAAATCGTCTTGTAGACGAGAATGATGTAGGGGATTAGTGTATGATAGAATATGTTTCACATCATCCGCATACACGAGTACACGGGCATGTGATATAACAGAGGGGAGATCATTTATAAAAAGAGTAAAGAGTAAAGGTCAAAGATGACTACCTTGAGGAATACCAGAAGTAACGTGAACCTGTTTAGAGGTAGTCTGCCTCAGCACTACTCTTTGGGTCCTACCTTTTAAGTAAGAGCTAATCCAAAGCAAAAGAGACGGAGGGAAACCTATTCGGTCAAGTTTAAAAAGTAAAATGTCATGGTGCACAGAGTCAAACGCCTTACTGAAGTCAGTATAAATGACATCAGTTTGCATTTTCGAAAGAAAAGCATCATTTTCCAAGGAAGTAAATTCAAGCAGATTGGTCGTAGTTGACCGATTCTTTACGAATCCATGTTGAACAGGGGAAACAACTGATTTGCAGAAATGCTGCAAATTCGAAGTGATTATTTTTTCAAATAATTTAGGAATAGCGGACAGTTTTGCAATGCCCCTGTAATTTTGTATATCAGACTTTCCACCTTTCTTGTGGAAAGGAATGATATAAGATTCTTTCCAAAGAGATGGAAAGACAGAAGATTCAAGAGATAGATTAAAAAGCTTTTGCAATGGATAAAGAAGGGAAGAACTACACTCCTTGAGTAGACAACTAGGAATATTGTCAGGCGCAGGAGAGTAAGAAGATTTTAAAGAGTTTATAGCTGAAAGGAGAGAGGAGTGTGAAATAATAGGAGGAGGTATAGAACTAGAGGAAGAAATAGTATAAGGATAAGAATTATTATTAGGACAGACTGAGGAGTAAGTCGATTTGAAAAAATTAGCAAAGAGGTTAGCAGAATCAGAGTCATTACTAGCTTTATCCATCCCGAAAGAAAAAGAAGTTGGCAAACTTGAAGATTTACGCTTCAAGTTTACAAAATTGTAAAACTGTCTCGGATTTTGGGCAAATTGCCTTTTGCGACGAGTTAGATAATTCTCATAGCATTGAGAATTCAGAAGAAAGAAGTTCGACTTGGTAATGGAATATTTAGCCAAGTCTGTACACGAACCAGACTTTTTAAACTTTTTAAAATATTTAGATTATAAGTTTTTAAGATGTGACAATCTGGGAGTAAACCAGGGTGGTTTTGAAGAAGTAGTCGAAGGAATTGACTTGGAAATGCTCATATCTAAGAGGGAGTTTAGGGTGCTATAAAAAAAAGTAATAGCAGTATTCATATCAACCGAGTCATATAAGAAAGACCAATCGGTTGCATAAATAAGCTGATTCAGCAATGAATAATTTCCTTTGCGAAAGCAGAGGCGGGGCTTATTGGCTGATGAGCACGAAATGAGACGATTACAATTGAACATTGTAATCTCTAAAGTAGGATGATATACATCCTCAGGAAGAGATAAAGGAGGGTACCTAGACACATTAGAGATAAGGTAGTCGTTAACAAATACAAGGTCAAGTGTTCTATTCAAATGATTAGAAATTGAATTGATTTGAAACAACGAAAGATCAAGCATGCAGTCTATAAAATCATGCTGTGCTAAGGGCACTAGAGAATTTTCGGCAGTGAATAATGACCAAGAGATGTTCGGCAAATTAAAATCACCCAACACCATAAATAGGTCATTATCACGCACGTGTGAAGAAACTTCTTTAATACAAGTAATATGTTTCATATAAACTTGAATATCAGAAGAAGGAGGAACATAAGAGCATGTAATATAGATATTCCGTGTAGGAAAAGACACCTTGACTGAGATAATTTCAGCGTCAGTAGGCGTACTAAAACAGAAAAGTTCTGACTGGAGAGTGGCTTTAACGGCAATTAACACCCCACCACCTCGAGTCGGCCGATCATTTCTATGCAAAATAAAACTATTCGAAAATACCTCAAAATCGGATATGGTTGAATTTAACCATGTTTCGGAAAATGCTATTATATCCGAGTCGAAAGAAGTACTGGCCATGAAAAGATTTTTAAGCTTTGAAATAAGACCTCTGACATTCTGATAATGAATACAGATTTGGTCAGAAGATGAAGTTAGTTTTTGGGGCAGAAATGGTACCCTGTATTGAAGGGACTGGAAGGGTGACAGGCTGGTTACGCTTTTTTGGCTTGAACTCGTGAACAATCATGTGTGGAGGCCAAAATTTGGGATCACAAATGTTTGGGAACATATCATGTGAAACTTTTATTTTGAATGATGATATTTCACGAGGGCTGGAGAAATTAAATTTGGTTATTGACACGCTAGCAGAAGATTTGCTAGCAATATAGGCTGCCAATGACTCAGAAGTGGTGTCCGATGAAAGTCGAGACACAAAAACTTGCCTACGAGGGGCAACAACCGTTAAAGTAGGTGCTGATGGGGCTGCAGGTTATAGCACCCTAGACTCCCTCTTAGATATGAGCATTCCCAAGTCAATTCCTTCGACTACTTCTTCAAAACCACCCTGGTTTACTCCCAGATTGTCACATCTTAAAAACTTAAAATCTAAATATTTTAAAAAGTTTAAAAAGTCTGTTTCGTGTACAGACTTGGCTAAATATTCCATAGCCAAGTCGAACTTCTTTCTTCTGAATTCTCAATGCTATGAGAATTATCTAACTCGTTGTAAATGGCAATTTGCACAAAATCCGAGACAGTTTTACAATTTTGTAAACTTGAAGCGTAAATCTTCAAGTTTGCCAACTTCTTTTTCTTTCGGGATGGATAAAGCTAGTAATGACTCTGATTCTGCTAACCTCTTTGCTAATTTTTTCCAATCGACTTACTCCTCAGTCTGTCCTAATAATAATTCTTATCCTTATACTATTTCTTCCTCTAGTTCTATACCTCCTCCTATTATTTCACACTCCTCTCTCCTTTTAGCTATAAACTCTTTAAAATCTTCTTACTCTCCTGGGCCTGACAATATTCCTAGTTGTCTACTCAAGGAGTGTAGTTCTTCCCTTCTTTATCCATTGCAAAAGCTTTTTAATCTATCTCTTGAATCTTCTGTCTTTCCATCTCTTTGGAAAGAATCTTATATCATTCTTCTCCACAAGAAAGGTGGAAAGTCTGATATACAAAATTATAGGGGCATTGCAAAACTGTCCGCTATTCCTAAATTATTTGAAAAAGTAATCACTTCGATTTGCAGCATTTCTGCAAATCAGTTGTTTCCCCTGTTCAACATGGATTCGTAAAGAATCGGTCAACTACGACCAATCTGCTTGAATTTACTTCCTTGGTAAATGATGCTTTTCGAAATGATGCTTCGAAAATGCACTCTGATGTCATTTATACTGACTTCAGTAAGGCGTTTGACTCTGTGCACCATGACATTTTACTTTTTAAACTTGACCGAATAGGTTTCCCTCCGTCTCTTTTGCTTTGGATTAGCTCTTATTTAAAAGGTAGGATCCAAAGAGTAATGCTGAGGCTGACTACCTCTAAACAGGTTCACGTTACTTCTGGTGTTCCTCAAGGTAGTCATCTTGGACCTTTACTCTTTACTCTTTTTATAAATGATCTCCCCTCTGTTATATCACATACCCGTGTACTCATGTATGCGGATGATGTGAAACATATTCTATCATACACTAATCCCCTACATCATTCTCGTCTACAAGACGATTTGAACGCTATGCAACTTTGGTGTTCGGCCAATCAATTGCATCTGAATTGTTCAAAGTGTATGTTTATGACATTTTATCGTACTACACCTTATCTTGTCAGTTATACAATCGACAATACCCCTTTGCAACGTATACTAACAGTTAAGGATCTAGGCGTTCTTTTTATACCCTTGCAGAGGGTATTATAATTTTGTCGTGAAATGTGTAACGCATAGAAGGAGACATCTCCGACCCCATAAAGTATATATATTCTTGATCAGCATCAACAGCCGAGTTGATATAGCCATGTCCGTCTGTCCGTCTGTCTGTTTCTATGCGAACTAGTCCCTCAGTTTTAAAGCTATCTTAATGAAACTTTGCAGAAGTCCCTATTTCTGTTGCACGCAGCACATATGTCAAAACCAGCTGAATGAAAAAACCTTTTGTTTATCAAGATATCTTGACCAAACTCGACATTTATTAGTTTTACTATGCTCCTCATATATATGCAAAATTCTATTAAGATCGGACCACTATATCATATAGCCGCCATAGGAACGATCGGTCGAAAATTAAGTTTTTGTATGAAAAAACATTTTGTTTGTCAAGATATCTTGACCAAACTCGGCATTTATTAGTTTTACTAAGCTCCTCATATATATGCAAAATCATATTAAGATCGGACCACTATATCATATAGCTGCCATAGGAACGATCGGTCGAAAATTAAGTTTTTGTATGAAAAAACCTTTTGTTTATCAAGATATCGTGACCAAACTCGACATTTATTAGTTTTACTATGCTCCTCATATATATGCAAAATTCTATTAAGATCGGACCACTATATCATATAGCCGCCATAGGAACGATCGGTCGAAAATTAAGTTTTTGTATGAAAAAACATTTTGTTTATCAAGATATCTTGACCAAACTCGGCACTTATTAGTTTTACTATACTCCTCTTATATATGCGTAATCCTATGAAGATCGGACCACTAAATCATATAGCTGCCATAGGAACGATCGGTCAAAAATTAAGTTTTTGTATGAAAAAACATTTTGTTTTTCAAGATATCTTGACCAAACTCGGCATTTATTAGTTTTACTATGCTCCTCATATATAAGCAAAATCATATTAAGATCGGACCACTATATCATATAGCTGCCATAGGAGCGATCGGTCGAAAACTAGGTTTTTGATTAAAAACCTTTTTGTTTATCAAGTTATCTTGACCAAACTCGGCATTAACTATTTTCCATGTGCTTCTTAGATACGGGCAAAGCACTATGAGCATTATGAAAAGGTTGGGTCTGCAAGGGTATTAGATCTTCGCCGTGCCGAAGATATCCTTTCTCTCTCGTTTATTCTAAACTCTAATTCAATCTTCACATAGATACCATCGTTAATGAGGCAAAAGGTGTACTTGGATTCATTAAACGATGGTCTAACGAGTTTAACGATCCTTTCATAACGAAACTTCTGTACATCTCTCTTGTTCGCCCTATCCTTGAATACTGCTCTTGCATCTGGTCTCCGCAGTATAACAATAGCCAGGATCGTATTGAATCTGTTCAGAAGCAATTTCTGCTTTTTGCTTTACGAGGTTTAAATTGGGACCCTAATCTTCGGTTGCCATCCTACTCCAGCAGGCTGCTTCTTCTTAACCTTCCGTCGTTAACCAACCGTAGGACAATTCTTGGTGTTGTCCTTCTACATAAGTTGATTATTGGCGATATAGATTCTCCTTTTCTGCTAGGGCGTCTTCAATTCTCTGTTCCGTGTAGACCAACCAGAAATTACCGCCCCTTATTCCTGTCTACGTGCACAACAGACTACGCTATGCACAATCCTTTTCGCGTGCTATGTAAAAATTATAATAGTTTGCATCACGTTTTCTCTACCGAACTTTTTCTACCCCTAATAAAATCGTTGCTTTCAGGATACCTTCGGGAAGTCACAGACCATTCCCAGCTATTAGCAGGGGCATAGCTTGCCGGACAGGCTGTACATTTTGTGATTTCCCATTCCTTTTCCCATTTCTTTTCTCTCTGTCCTATCGACTTAACTCTCTATATATGAAGCTTAAATTTCTTTACTTTATTAACAATCTTCTTACTTTTTTTTTCTTATTTATTGTATTTTATTAATTAATATAGCAAACTAAGATTATCTTTAATTTTACTTAAGAACACTTTTTTCCTATTTACACCCTTCTGCTTAGATGTAGGCTCTAATAGCGTCACTGACAAATTTAGCTGTGAAAAGGGGCACAGCTGGCCGGACTGGCAACTAAAACACCTCCATCGGTCGGTGATGCTATTTAGAGAACTGTGTTATCTAACTAGGCTTTTAGCATATAATTACATTATGTATTGTATGTATAATGAGGAAGACACTCTTTTTGTCGACCATTAATAAATAAATAATGTACGCCAGGCAAACAGACAGAAAGGAAGATAGACAGGCAGAACTACAGACTCGCACACAGAGAGACAAACAGGCAGGTAGAGAGCAGGTCTTTCAGACATACGGGTAGAGAGAGAATGACAGACAAACAGCACACAGACTCGCAGAGAGAAAAAGAGAGAGACAGGCAGATAGGCAGGCATACACACTCGCAGAAAAACAGACATTCATGCAGAGAGAGAATGACAGACATACAGCACACAGACAGACGGACAGAAGGATTGGCATACAGACAAGAAAACAGACAGACAGGCAGGCAGACAGGAAGACAGAGAGAAAGACTGGTATACAGTTAAACCCGCCAGATAGACAGACCGGCAGACTGACAGTCAGACAGACAGAGAGACAGACACACAGGAAGAGAGAGAGACACAGACAGTCATACAGACAGGCAGATAGACAGGCATACCTACAGACTCACAAACAGCAAAACGGGCAGACAGGCAGACGACCTGGAAACAGACAGACAGAGAGGCGGTCAGCCAGACGGACAGACAGTTAGACAGACATACAGACAGTTTGACAGATATGGCAGACAGAAATTCAGACAGAGAGACAAGCAGACAGGCAGGCAGGCAGACCAACAGACTCACAGCAGACTTTCACACAAATAGTCGTAAAGACAGACATAGAGACTCGTAGACAGGGAGGCACATAGGGAGACACAGAAACAGTCAGAGAGACAGACACACAGACAGACAGATAGGCAGGCGGGCTGGCAGGCAGGCAGACTGACAGGCTTACTAACGCTCAGACAGGCACACAGATAGAGAGGCAGAAAAACGGACTGACATGCAGACAGGCAGACCTGCAGACAGACAGAAAGGATAACACGCATACACATAGACAAGCAGACAGGCAGGAAGATCTTTAGAATCGCAGACAGACAGACACACAGACAGGGGGAGAGAGACCAACAGATAGACAGACCTTTAGACAGACAGACGAACAGACAGAGACCAGACAGACAAGAAAGCTGACAACCAAACAGGCATACAGATGGACAGGCATACAGATAGACAGATGCGCAGACATACAGGCAGACAGACAAGCAGACAGACAGGCAGGCAAACATGAAAACAGACAGACTTACAGAAACACGAAAAGGGATACAGGCCTGCAGGATGGCAGGCAGACATACAAAAAGAGAGGCAGACAGGATGACAGGCAGACAGATAGACAGACAGGCTTACAGATATACACACAGGCTTACAAGCTGTCACAAAGATAGCATGTAGGCACACATGAAGACATAGAGATAGAAAGGCAGACAGGTATACAGACAGAGAGGATGACAGGCAGGCAGGCAGAAATACTGACAGCCAGACATATATGTAGACAGAGAGACACGCAGACAGACAGAAAAAGGCGAAACAATAGACGTAACCTTGAGTGTGTAGCGAAGTGCTAGAGCTCCAGGCAGTGCGATAGGACTTTTGCATAGGAAAGTAGAATAGGGTACTGCACAAAACGGTAAAATGTGAAACGGTGAAAAAAAAAGAAATGTTTGTTATAAAGTCTGTTAGTTCTTTTTATTGGATTGCAACATTAATTTCGAGTACCGTGAGTAACCTAGGGTCCACATAACCCCTTTTCCTAACCAGTGTGTGATTCGGGGCTCAGCCCGCCGTCCGAGTGATTAATCCCGGCAGTGTATGTGATTCGAGGCTTATCTCGCCGTCCGCGTGAGTTATACCGGCAGTATGTACGAACTTCCTTCCCTATCCTGTAAAAGGAGTATGGGGTATGATTTTTAGTTTTATTTACTTATTATTGGTCGATACAACGAGTGTCTTCCTAATTATTTAATACAATTTACATATATAATAAAATTTAATGCTAAAAGCCTAGTTAGAGTACACAATTCTCTAATAGCATCAGCAACCGATGGATGTGTTTTATTTGCCAATCCGACCAGCTGTGCCCATTTGTTCGAAGAACATCCTCCCCCGCCTAAACCCTTCACCCTAGCAAATTAATAAATGTCTTGTAGCTTGCTGACCCTGGTGAGACTGAGTTCTGTCCCCCTTTACAAATGTCTCCGTTTTAGATAACAATTAGTTTACTTTAAAAAAATTTACAATTTCCTACCTACTTTTTCGCATAGCTTTACAGGCTATGCTGCTAATCGGCCAGAAATGGTTCTGTTCAATATGCTGGTCCCTCGCAGTCCTCCGGGCATCTTTTCCACTGTGTTGGTAGTTTCTTTAGGGGTGGAGGTTGAATTATTATCTTGTTGTTTATAGTTTGGATTTTGAAAACCTTTTTCATTTGATAAGGTGCGGCCTTTACACTTGAACCAACTGCCTTGCTATGACCAACACTGCCGGCCGATTCTTGGCATATGTATTAAAATAACGAACAAAAAAAAAAACAAAGTAAGAGCTTCTAGTCGGGAGCTCCCAACCTGAATCCTCTTATTCCAACACCAACTGGAGCTCGTTTGAATTAATAGAGATAAACTAAAAAAAAAAGTTCCATTGGCAGGGTTTGAACTTGCAACTGACCGCATATTTACTTTCCTCGGTAGGGCTCGAACTCGCGACAGACCGCACCACTTGCCACTGCCTCTACTCAACATCCACACTAATAATTGCGTATTATTGAGAAAAACACCAATTAAAATAGCAACACAGAAAACAATCGCAGTGAAGACAGAATTCGAAGCAGACGCGCATGAATAAGTGTGTGTACAATGTACACTGTATACTGTACATGTACATAGAAATTCTTGAAAATTGCGTCGCAACACGTGCGTAGTAGTGCAAAA